>OX243825.1:2728673-2926173 GCA_945859605.1 Lumbricus rubellus | reverse complement strand
GAAAATTCAAAAAAATCCACATTTGGAGAGGGGACACATCACCCCGCCCCAAACATCTCGGATGCTCGGCGCTTCGGGCCTTAGCTCGTCCGTCCCCCCAAGTTCGGACCAAGTCTCATCCTATGTTGCTGAAGTGACATTCGAAAGATCGTGGGTTTGAATCCACAAAAGGACCAGGGGCGGATCCAGGGGGGCCAATCCGGCCATGGCCCCCCATTGAAAACTGCCATGGGACGTGCCCCCCATTTGGTCCGAAATTAGCAATACGAATATGGGTACAATGGATATTGCCCCCCCTATTCTGAAAATTGTATGGGACGTGGCCCCCCGCTCGGTTTTCAAGTTGAGGACTAAAAAAAGGTCATCAACTTTTTTGGCGGATGAAATGGTATAATGGTATGATTTTCCCAAAAATTTTGGCAGATGACGAAAAAAAAAGATTATGATTTTCCCGAAAATTTTGGCAGATGACTAAAAAAAAAGGTCATCAATTTTTTGGCGGATCAAATGGTATGATTCTCCCGAAAATTTTGGCAGATGACTAAAAAAAAAGGTCATCAACTTTTTGGCGGATGAAATGGTATGACTTTCCCGAAAATTTTGGCAGATGAATAAAAAAAATTCTTAGAAATTTTCTTGGTTTTCCCAAGATTGTGGCCCCCCCTTAAAACAGTTCTGGATCCGCCACTGAAAAGGACAGGTTACTTTTTGAGATTTCTGCGACAAGAAGTATATATTTATATGGGAGATGAATAGCCTACATTCGCATCATCTGCAAAAAGAAATAAAAAATTATCGATTGGCGGCATTATTAAGATAGTTAAATCAAATAAGAAATACGGTAACAAGGTACCTTATAAGTTGGAGCCTTGAGGTATTACGCGTGGTGGATAGTTCTGGAGGTATAGGCCTATTATAATAATAGACTTGGCGCCATTGTATTAAACGTTTTGAAACGTCTTTCAAAAATAACTGGCGAACCAATTAAGTTACATTGTAAGTGTCACATATGCCAGAGTTTACTCTTTTTTTTCAGTAATTTTTCATGATAAAATTGCATCGAATGCCTTGGCCTATTTATTGATTGCAAAGAAAACGAGTTAAAGGTGTCCAAAAGATGATCATTGTATTATCCATTGTTTTACGACATAATTATTACGACTGTAATCGTAATCGTAAAGACGTAATCTCGAGATTTCTACAGCGCCCACGAAAGTGAAGTCGCGAAAACCAGCTTATTCACAAGCGCTTAATCAAAACAAAATCGATATAGGCAGCGGGTTAAGAACCGGAGAGTCAGTCATGCAGACAGGCAGACAGACAGACGGACGGACGGATGGACGCTAAGGTGGGTGATGTTTAGAGTTGAAATGGGGAGTGATGCGAGGAAAAGATAGGGAATGCGTAAAGGCGGATTAAGTAGACTTCTGATCAACTTTTATTTTAACTAAGAAGAATAGCCTATAATCATACGATTACAGTTAATATTTAGAAGTTCAGCCTACGCGTAGGCCTGCTGCATAGGCCTAGAAATATTGTGCTATCAGAGGAGCATGCCTACGATGGGTAAGTCCGTTAATTACTTAACAACCTCAAAGGGGTGGGTTGGGTTGGGGGATAATTGGGAATAGTGATGTCTTGCCCAATCCAACAATCGGAAACATAAAACCCCTGAAGGGTAAATTAAGTGCGAACTTACGTCGTACCCCAAACTCTAAGATGTTTACGCTTCAAACGGCCACCCTGCCCCAACCCCGACCAATTCCACTAGTTGACCTATTGACCCTTCGCTCTTTCCACGGTAAGCCGACCCCTAGCAGCGGGCAATCCCTTATCTCAAACCCCTCTACTGTTATCGCCCTACCACTCAGCGCTCGACTAAATAGAGTTTTATCTCACCGTGCGTCCGCCTTTATCGCCCGCTTCAATTCGACGCCCTATTATCGCCCAACACCTGCGACGGGGGAAACTAACGACTCTATCGAGGTCTTGACTTGATTTGAGGATGCTGTAATTTATATAGGTCCATTATTAGTCAACGCATTGTAAGAATCTCTATGGGGTACTACTTGAGCGTCATCAAAAGGCTGCCTTAGTCATTGAAATAATATTCACATGCTGTTTCCACCCCGCTCACTAAACGACCTGGCTCAATTTCTCTTATTTCCTGCCGGGGCCGGGCCTTGATGACGGTGATGATGATGACGGTGATGATGATAACGATGATGATGATGATGATGATGATGATGATGATGATGATGATGATGATGATGTTGATGATGATAATGACGACGAAGACGACGATGATGAAGCTGATGATGATGATGATGATGATGATGATGATGATGATGATGATGATGATGATGATGATGATGATGATGATGATGATGATGATGATGATGATGATGATGATGATGATGATGATGATGATGATGATGATGATGATGATGGCAATGATAATAATAATGATAACGACGACGACGATGATGAAAACGTCGACGTAATTCAACAGCTGAAAAGTGCTGTCAGAAGTCTATCTTATACCGACCAAGAAAACAAAGTCTTCGTCAACACATAGACACTGTAAAAGCCGATCCCACAAAACAATCCGATACAAAGTTATACACTTGCCCAGTGAAAACGCCGCCAAACTATATAAATACCCACGACGTATGCGGCTATATTTACACACACGTCTGTTAGCTCTGGCATTCACAAATATACAAAATACAGTCCTGTGTTCTTGTGCTTGATAGACACCTCAAATAGCGAACGGTAGTCAGCTATATATACGCCGACAATCCGTGTCGGCAATTACAAAATCTGTCAGTTAGATATTAAAATGTCAGGGGCTGTTATTATTTAAGCGGTGACCCTACACCGGGGGCTGTCAGCCATGTTGCTACCGCGCCTGGCGCCGCCTGGTGTTCGGGTATATCACACGGCGGAGGTTGCGTGAGCATTTGGGGTTGGGTTTCGATCGTCCAATGTTTTTACAAGCCCCGAAAACGTTTTGCCCCACAGGCCGAGGGTAATTCCTAAGCGGCTGAGTCATGACTTGGAAGGAAATTTGTTTTAAATTCTTTAAACGGAGATAGATGGATGGATGGAAAGAAATAACAGACTTTCGACAATTGGAAAACATTGTAGCATATATAGGGTAACATATTATATCTTGACGAAAGCGAGTCGAATAGCGATACTATATCTATAATACTCGGCGAATGAACTGGTAATTGGGAACAGATAGAAAAACATTTAGTGGAAGAATCAAATGGTATCAACGATCTCTTTCGCTTTGTGTGTATACTTTAAATGGTGGTTATACCTGTCACAAAGTGGTACGAAGTGAGCAAAGTTATTTTCATGCCAACATGGTATTGAAACAGATACAATGTGGGCAATAAATAATTATTTGAATGTGTCCCTGTGTCACGCAAAAAACAACAAAATCATACATAATCAACACATAGGCTATAGATATCTTGCAAGCTTGTGGGGCGCGGTGGTGTAGTGGGTATGTTCGTTTCCTTGCAGCGGAGGGCTGCAGGTTTGAATCCACCTCAAGCCGTCGTGTAGGGACTTTGGGCAGGTCTTTCACTCGCAATTGCTAAGCACTTCGGCGTGAAACTCCGATGCAGTGTCCGCACATAGGGTAAGAGGGAGCAATTTCCCTCCATTGGAAATTGACACATATTCTGAAACTGCAACTTTCTGGTTTTTAACAAAAATTTCTTTGCATTACAGCGCTGAATACACTATTCATACACAAAGTGAAACTGAGAAATTTACATTTTCAAGCTCATAAGAAAGATACCCATGTTATCAATTTCTGTCTGTCTGTCTTTCTGTCTGTCTGTCTGTCTCTGTCTGTCTGTCTGTCTGTCTCTCTCACACACACACACACAACACACACACACACACACACACACACACACAACACACACACAACACACACACACACACACACACACACACACACACACACACACACACACACACACTATCTCTGAATCTCTCTTTCAACCTTCCATCCATCCATCCATCACCAACAATCGCCTGTGGGCTCCACACCGAACAACAACAAACATTCCGTTGATAGAGCAGTCAACTCCGTCCGTTAGATGGAATGGGGTGTGAGGGGGGCACCGATGCAACGGCATAGAAAGAGGGGAGAGAGAAGGGGAGAGAAAACAGGGGAGGCTGGAAAGGGCAATGGGGAGGTTAAGCACTTGCCGTGTGCACCACTCGACATTCTCCCCGATTTCACGACTCGACTTAGTCACAACAAAAACGATTTGCGATCCGAGATTAACTAATGTTCCATATCAATGACGTTTGATCGCGTCTTTATAGCACCACTCGTCTATAGAAATGTATACCTGCATCGTACCTGTTGCTTGTATTTCTATGTAGTTGTAAGCAAACATTTATATAGCGCAGATCACATTCAGTAGCGCTCTCTCTCACTCTCTCCATCTCCTATCTATCTTTCTATCTCTCTTCCATCTCCACCGCCCGTCCTATTCCTACGCCCCTCTCTGTGTGTCCGTGTCTGCGTCTCTGTCTCTGTCTGTCTCTGTCTCTGTCTCTGTCTGTCTCGCTCTCTAGCTCATTCTCTCTGTCTGTCTCCTTCTGTCTGTCTATATCTCTGTCTGTCTGTCTGTCTGTCTGTCTGTCTGTCTGTCTGTCTGTCTGTCTGTCTGTCTCTCTCTCTCTCTCCATATCTTCGTCTATCCCTCCCTCACTCTCTTTCCGTTTCCCTCCCTATCATTCCTCCTCGATCCCTTCTCTGCCTCCTTCATTCCGTCGCTCCCTATAACTCCTCCACGGAATCCGACTCCAGCATCTGACGAACCGGATCCACTCACTCATCATAATCGACAGACAAAATAATAATAGCAAAAATAACAAAGACGACAACGTTTATAATTATTCAAAAGACGATCCACCGCTTATTACGCGAAACACCTTCTCATGTTATTACACCTTATAATTTACACGTGCACCATCCCATATGCAAACTTCCATATAAGCTTACACCCTGCCACAATCATAGGCGAACGAGGCGGGGGTGCAGGGGGGCAATTGCCCCCCCAAATTCGGGCAAGTTTGGTGGTTTTTTCGGGCAAAAAGTCGCGGACGACTAAAAAAAAAAAAAAAGGTCGTCAAGTTTCGGGCAAGTCTGGTTTTTCGGGCAAAAAAGTCGCGGACGACTAAAAAAAAAAAAAAAAAAAGGTCGTCAAGTTTCGGGCAAATTTGGTTTTTCGGGCAAAAATAGTCGCGGACGACCAACTTTTTGGCCGGATAAATTTTTCGGGCAGAAGTTAAATCTTTGCCCCCCCCCCACTTCTGAAACCTCCCGTACGCCTATGGCCACAATTAACACCCTTTCATAAAGATCCTTCCATAGACACCCTCATAACACTTACGGGCAAGCTTATAGAAGTCTAACATGAGAGGGGCTATTTGTATTTGTCAGGCTTGGAAGAAATTGACACTTGGTTTTTAAGTGACCACTTTATAAAAACAAACATTTTCTCAATAGGCCTAAAGCACTAGTTAATAATAGGTCTAGGACTAATGATACACAAAGCGAAACTAAGAAATTGACATTCAGAAACCTTTCAGATAAAATACGCATGTTCTTATTTCCTGCCTTGTATTTTTCAAGCTCTTACTAAAAATCCAACCATGACCATTGTGTTTTGATTTTCTCTTTCACCGAGTTGAAAAGCCCCCTCCTCCCGTATCAATTCTCACGTAGTAATACATGTAGACCATAGATACCGTAGCTTTAGAGAACCCTTGTGGTCGTGCAAAGTACCATGGCTTACACAGCTCCAGAATACACCAGCTAAAGTAGACCCAAAAGTAGTACCATCGTCGAATCGCCAGAATTTTTAGACTAAATTAGGCCTACCTTTTAAAATATTTCTCGATTTTGTCAACGAAAAAGCATTAGTCTATTAACCAGACCTATTGGCACAATTTTCCTAATTAAAAAAGGATCATTTTATTTCTATTCTGAAACATGCATAACTTTCGTGTTACAATGTGTGTTTTAATCATAATAATGACTCTACATACGTTTCAAAACAAAGCCTACTTGGATGGATCCGATTTGACCAGAGTCTATGACAACAGAGGCCGTTACTCTGGACAGAAATTTGCTTGGCATATTACAGCACTTAATAAGCAATAAATTTCTAAATATATTCCAGCGAATCCTGAATTCATTCATAGCCTACTTGTTTTATTTCTACATTATATATCTCTTCGAAATATTTGTTGTGGTGGTAGGCCTAGTCTATGCCTGCGCTGTTTTGCACCAAAATCAACACCAACAATTTATCCTATAAACATTTTCGATAATTTTTCAGTCAAAACAGTCATGATAAATTTACAGATTCGAACAACCTATTCAAGCGAATCAAAATCGAAAATTTATCAAGCAATTACATAAGGTATATAATAATATAGCATAACGTTTCCTAGTTAATATAGGCCTAAAGAAAATAGTCAGAACAATTACTGTTACTGTGCACTGTGCAGTACTGCCATTTCAGTTTAATGCAATTTGATTCGCTAGGAGCGCCACTGTTTCACACCAGAAGAGGCGAAAAGAATTATTATTGGGAAAACGTCCCACTAGACTGACTAGAGAAATGACAATTGTAATTATTGGAGTGACTTTAGTCATGGAAGGAGTTTGGTTTCCGTTCTTAGGGGGGATAACCCAGAGTCTGGGCTTTTTTAAGGGGGGGGGGCTAACCACGAAAAAGGATACCGTTTTAATGGTAAAAAAGTTGAAAAAAAAGTTCTTTGGGGTGCTTAGCCCTCTAGCCCCTGATGAACTCCGCCCATGGCAACTGTATGTCTGTATGTCTGTCTGTCTGTCTCGGTACCTTTGGATGGGCGACCTACAGTCCAAACAGTCATGTGTCGGGGGAGGAGTGGGGGTGGGGAGAGGGAGAACATAATAGGAGAGTAAGGCAAAGTAGCATTTTAAAACTGAATTATGAGAGAAACAGACAGACAGACAGACAGACAGACAGACAGACAGACAGACAGACAGACAGACAGACAGACAGACAGACAGACAGACAGACAGACAGACAGACAGACAGACAGCATCATCAGACAAAACAGAAACAGAGACAGCGGTTCAGAGAGATAGAAACGGAGACAGAGACACATGCAGAGACAGACAGAGACAGGCAGACAGAGACAGACATAGAGAGACAAATCCATATAGACAGACACACATTTGAACGGCCAGACAGACGACGTTGCTAAATCACTCAAGATGAGAATTGAGAAGATGTCCAAGAAAAACACGATCATGTAGCATTCCATTCGCAGCCTCTGAATCTGCCGCATCCATGCGACATAACAACACATTGAACACAAGCATCATCATCATCATCATCATCATCATCATCATCATCATCATCATCATCATCATCATCATCAGCAGCAGCAGCAGCAGAAGCAGCAGCAGCAGCATCAGCATCATCATCAGCATCATCAGCAGCAACAGCAGTCATCTCCTCCAGACATGCAGCGGCTGACAACAAAGCGTCCGAGTCGCTAACGGCTGATGCGGCAGCGGCTGAGCGTACAGATACAAAAGGCGATTTGTAGTCTGACAGCGGTTGGCGTCGGCTGCGAGACAAGACTTAGCCGCTGCAGACCGATGTATATTTATGCGCCGCCAGCGTTTAAATCCTGATCAGAACGCGACGGATAGGAACGAATCTGGACGTATTTGGACCTACTGTCGGACTTAGGCCTACGATCATTGCCGGTGATACAGGCCTACAGTTATTGTGAGGCCTACGGTCATTGTTAAGCCTACAGTCATTGTGAGGTGTACAACCATTGTGAGGTCTACGGTCATTGTTAGGCCTATACGGTCATTCGTAGGCCTGCAGCTAGTCTTAGGCCGACAGGGCCTGCTGTGTAGGCCTACATAAGTCGATTCCTCTCTGTGATAAACGAGTAATGGCTGGTGATATTACAGCTATTCGCGGTGGTCATAGAAGTGAGATTTGCTGGAAATTGCGCTGCATAAAAATGTCCGATTGGAGGATATTGAGTAGGCTGTTGCTATGGACGAAAAGAGGCCTATGTTATATGAAGAGCCTACTAAAAGGCCTTAATAAAGCCTGAGCGTTCTTGGGATTGTGTAGACCTGTGCGTGTGTGTGTGTGTGTGTGTCCTGTGTGTGTGTATGCCTATGTGTGTGTGTATGCCTATGTGTTTGCGTATGTGTGTGTGTGTCTTGTGTGTGTGTGTGTGTGTGTGTGTGTGTGTGTGTGTGTGTGTGTGTGTGTGTGTGTGTGTGTGTGTGTGTGTGTGTGCGTGTTTTGTATAATTGTGGCTGTACATCAATGATTGGCCATCATGTGAATTGAGGCGCTGTATAATGTGACAGCAGACGTTTGCGTGTGTGCTTGAGTGTTTGTGTGTTTTGTGTGTTTGTGTGCTTGTTTTTTGTATTTGTGTTTGCGTGTGTGTGTGTGTGTGTGTGTGTGTGTGTGTGTGTGTGAATATGTGCGTGCGCGTGCGTTTGGTGTTGTAATTACTAATTTCTATAGCGCCGCTCACAACCATGGCCATTCAGTAGCGCTCCCAGCGCGAGAACCATGAAAGAAAAAAATAGATGTTATAAACTTGTAATTAGGAAGATTTGGAGAAAGATGTAGATAGCAATCCAGAAAGAAGAGTCCCACGCTGATTGGAGGGAAGAGCATTCCATAATAAGGAGAGTTTAATGGTTGTAAAGTATCGAATTTGAGCAATAGTGGTCCTATGGATCGTGAGATAAACAAGTCAGACATGTCCAGAAAACGGTGTGTGTGTTTGGACTACAAGTGCGTTTTTCACGTACAGTATACATGTACATTCGTTTTCTCGTTTCAGAAGGGTTGAAAAAAGCGAATCCCACGGTCAACGGTGAATAATCACACATAACAGCAGCAGCTGCAGATTGAAGCCGTGGCTCAAAGCAATCGGTCATAATATTCTTGTCGCACATTGGATGCCACGGTCTTGTTCAGTACAGACTGCAGTCGGTATACTGTTACACACATAAGCTGAAGCTCAGCAGTCACGAAAAGCGCAGCGAAAGGATGCTGCGTGCCATCTTCTTCTGATCGGATACTCTGCTACTGGTGCTGCCCGCTGCATGTGACAGCGTCACTGAGTATGGGAAGCCTTTCGTCGAAGAATCGTCGGCGATATGGAAACCGTAAGTTCAAAAAATTATCCAATATAAATTTCAACATCGCGCGACATCTCTAGGCAGGACTGTTTTAAAGGAATGTTTTGCTAGTTTTAACTATAGGCTACAGAAGTGCCTTTACAACTGCATAAATCAATTTAGAACTGCACATTTTGTGTACAACGGCACGCTAAAAAGCCCTGTCTTTAAGTTTCGCTGTAGATTTAGACTGTAGTTTTGTTGTTATTTCTTTAGCATAGCCTATTATTTGGATGAATTTGATTTCCTTTCTAAACTAGTCATTCGTAATAATAATAAGTTTGGCTATAGCTGGTTGCAGTTTTGAGGTTAGAATGGAACGTAGGGCCTATATCAGACCCTTGGGAGCAAAAGAGGTCCCGTTCCAGAGCGAATTCCTTCTCGCTATAATAAAAATTATGTTCCTGAGCATTAACGGAGCAATTAGCTGATGGAGCTGATGCTGGGCTGCTTCGTGCTGCAATGCAATATTATATCAATCACGTCCTGAGCAGCATTCTTTGCCACCTCTTTAGAAATACTTATAACCTACGACCTTGATTGAATTCATTTGTTCTAACAGTAAATGACTTTAAATACTTTATCTCGAGAGTCCTCTGCCGGTGTCCATAAATGACATTAAAATACAATGCAATTCAACACAATACAATGCAATACAATGCAATACAATATAATAACAATTCAATGCAATACAATACAATACAACACAACTGTATTTTATAATGCCCTATTTACAAAGCTCAGAAGTACACATTGTTTTATATTCGCAGTAAATGTTTTGTCTATTTAATGAGCTTCGACATGTAGGCCTAACTGGATGAATGAAGCGGTCTGTCAACCGAATTTGTCTCATTTTTGAAAAAAAACCGAAGACTGTTCAATCAATCAATCAATCAATCAATCAATCAATCAATCAATCAATCAATCAATCAATCAATCAATCAATCAATCAATCAATCAATCAATCAATCAATCAATCAATCAATCAATCAATCAATCAATCAATCAATCAATCAATCAATCAATCAATCAATCAATCAAATTCGTTTGATCAATTAATGTTAGATTGAGAAGGCGTCTAATTATTATCTTTGCATACTGAAACATTTTCTGGCTAAAGATTATGTGTGAGCTACTATTTATTTATTTATTTATTTATTTATTATCTCATAGATCATACAGGTAGAAGGAGGAGAATGCGCAAAAATTTCCTCGGATTAAAATCAATGACTTGAAAAGCAGACATTTTGAACACCCGTTTTTAATGAGTCTGAAGGCTGCTAAAGGTTGCTTGCAACCAATGTAGGTAGTTATCCAGCAGCAGAGACTATGCGAGATCACTGGTCAAATTACTATTGTGCATCTTCTGTGAAACAAAATTCTATTTTTAAAAGAACTGAACATTTCTTTTCAATTATATTCGAATCATTTAAATCTCCAACTTTTCAGTCAACCGCTCCATGGTTTAACAGAACCACTAAAGTCGATCTGTCCTTGAAAAAATATATAAACAAAAAGAAGGACTCTCCTAACATTATGTCATCACTATCATTAAGATTAATTGATAAATATGTTGATCGCACATCAATCTATACAGATGGCTCTAAAATTGAAAATATCGTTTCTGCAGCTTTCTATGTACCCTCCATGAATTCTCACAACGTTTATAGGATAGCAGATAACTCCTCAATTTATACTGCTGAATTAACGGCCATTATTGAAGCGACAAAATGGATTATCCAAAATGAAAATGTGAATGAAACTGCAAATGCAAATAAGTATATTATATATACTGATTCATTAAGTGTGGCCACATCTATAAAAGAAAACAAGTCTTGTTCACGGCCTAATTTATTTCTGGAATTTATAAATAATGTTAATAAACTTAAAAGCAGCAGTATAATCATAGCATGGATCCCTAGTCATATTGGATTATCTGGAAATGAAATGGCAGACACCCTAGCAAAGAAAGGGCAAGAATTAGAGGAGGTCAATTCAACAAATTATTTGGAATTAAAGGAAATCTATTCGTTAATTAAAAAATATGTTATTAATTTATGGCAAATTGAATACGACAATGAACGAAAAGGGCGTTTTTATAAATCGATCCAACCTTTGGTATCAACTGATATAAAATTTATGGACTCCATAAGAAAAAGAGAAGTTCAAATTACCAGACTTAGAATGGGGCATGTCCTTACTAACTCCTGGTTGAAAGTGATAGGTAAAAGCCAAACAGACCTTTGTTCTAAATGCCAAGTGCCTGAAACAATCGAACATGTGCTGTTTGCTTGTAAAAAGAATGACATTTCAATCCTACTGCTTAAAAAATGTGTAGAGAAAAAAGTGGAATGTACTGTTAAAAATATATTCTCTAATCAAGATATTTATCTTGAAGCTTATAATATACTTATGACCATAACTAATGGAAAAATTATGTAAGAAGTATTGCTTATGAATTATAATTTTAGTTGTATTTGTTGTGTGTTTGTGTGTGTGTATGTGTTTGTGTGTATGTGTCTGTGTTAACTAATTCTGTAATAGATTAAATAGGCATTGAATAAAATGATTTTTGCTATTATTGTTAAGCTTATAGATGATGGCTGAATGATTTGATTTTCATATAAATGTTTAATATCTAATCTATTTGCTTATATATGTATTAATTAAAAATAAATAAAATAAAAATCAGGAAATGAATGTATAGTTAAATATATGCATGCATGTTTATGCATGCATGTTAAATAGTGACACTAAATAATGACCAATGCATCAAAGAGGATCTACAGCAACCACCTTATGAACACTGCCGCCATGGACATAGATCATCATACAAATTCCAGAAAAGAACAATGAAAAGAAAACAGATAGACAATAAAGACAGAAACTGCGGAACATTTAAACAACAGTGAACTGAAATATATTGATACCGTAACTTTAAAGACGTCAACAGCCTTTGTAGCTATAAGATGTCGTTAAACTGTTGAATAATAAATAAAGTAGGTAGTTATCTGGTATAGGTAGGTACATAAATTCGTGCACCCTGAACCTCCTACCAAAAAATGTGCTGTAATATGCCGAACAATTTTTTTCGAGGGTGACGGCCTCTGCTGTCATAGAGTAGACCCTCGTCAAATCAGTATCCTCCTTCTGTACATTTAGTTAATCGAATCATCGCTTACGCCGCTACGCGTTATACAAAGAACATCATTTGAATAGGGTTTTGTCTACAGATTTCAGATACAGGCATAAATAACAACCTACCATTGAAACAGACTTTGTTATTCGAAAGATCTGAGTTTAAAATAGTAGTAGTTGCAGTTTAACGTCACTTTGTGGTATCAAAGACCATTAGCGACGCCCTTCTCTTTTATCCAGGCTTAGGACTGGCATCGACAGAGTTCAACCAGTGGCGGAGTTCGAGTTTAAATACGCGTGACAGACCAATAATTATTATTTACGTTGATTTATGAGCAAAACGTGTGTGTGTGTGTGTGTGTGTGTGTGTGTGTGTGTGTGTGTGTGTGTGTGTGTTACTCTGATAGGCCTACATTCCATGCCTTGAATGGATGGCCACAGGTTATTGCAGGAGTAGAATTTCATATTATTGTGTGGCAGCCATGCAAGGTGTTCTCATATCTTAATACTGCTCAATTTACCAACGCCGATTGGAAGGCTGAGTGTCATAATAATGAGTGAACCTTTTTTAAATGGGGAGAGGGGGAAGCGATCCCACATCAGAGCACTCGTCGTGGGGGTGTTGACAATCACCCTAAACCAACCTCCCAAGTCTCAAGTCTCCCAGGAGGTGTTTATTAGACGTCAATTCACCAAAGTGCTGCTAGAGCAATTTGTTGATGGCTTAATAAAGACCATTATTATCTTACTAGCGTTCATGACGGTTGCTAAGAAAATGGAAAACGACACGCGATGCGCGCGGTTTCACATAGAAAGAGAAAACGACACGTGATGCGCGCGGTTTCACACAGAAAGGGAAAACGACACGTGATGCGCGGGGTTTCACACAGAAAGGGAAAACGACACGTGATACGCGCGGTTAAGAAGAGGGGCTTGAATACGGAGACTATTATAACGGGAGATAGGAAAAAGGGTTTGACCGATGGTAATGATACTGATGTTGGAAGATATGAGAATGGATGAAGGACGTGGAAAGGACACGGGTAATTGAAAGAAGGATCAGTGGACAGTGACGAAACGGACCAGTGGAGTAAGGCATTAGCTATACGGGGGAGGGGGAACCTTCCACATATCCACTGCATAGCATACTCCCAGGGTCCCAACTCCCAAGCACACTGAAGCATATAGATATAGACGTAAAAGCATAACCACGTACTGTAGCATAATAGACGGTTCTTTTTATTATACTATCGGTATTTATGGGTGTGAGGATTAGTGGATGGGCTCAATGTAAGTGCGCTATATAAAAACGATAATGACACATACACCAACGCACACACATTCTAACACACACGTGCGCACAAACACACACACACACACACACACGTGAGCGCAAACACACATACACGCACTCGCATACGCACGCATACATAACTTGACCTCTGCCTGTAGACTTTGTTTTGATTGAGCGCCTGTGAATAAGCTTGTTCCCGCGACTAAGCCTTTGAGGGCGCTGTAGAAGTTCTGAGTTTACGATTACGAGCACATGCGTCATTTCTTCTTCATTTAATTTTCATTCCATTTTCACCAACTCCACTTTTCATTCCATTTTTCATTCCATTTTTCATTCCATTTTTCATTCCATTTTTCATTCCATTTTTCACTCCATACATTTTTTATTCCATTATCATTGATACTGGTACATTGATACAATGTGTTTATGTACATTTCATGCATTTTCATGCCATTTTGATTTCCTCATAATTTCATTTTAATTCTAATTAAATCCCATTTTAATTTTTTTTAAATTTCATTTTCATTTCAAATTCACTCTTTTTTATTCCATTTCATTCGATATTTATTTATTTTTTAATTCCATTACATTTAATTTTCACACCTTCATCATTGGCAGCAGTAGAAGCTGTAGTACTAGCAGTAATAAAAACGTTAATAATAGTAATAATAATAATAATAATAATAATAATAATAATAATAATAATAATAATAATAATAATAATAATAATAATAATAATAATAATAATAATAATTGTCGTCCGGTGATATGAGAGAGACCTGTTTTTTGCTGCAACGCCTCTCTATTACTGTCCAGCGCTTCAACTCGGTGGCCTTTCGAGGCACTTTAGCCGAGTCAGACCCAGAGGAGAGCTAATAACTTTTATCATCATTTAGAACAATGACTACCGCTTCTGTTGTTTATTGTTCTTTATGTGTCTGATGTTGTTTGTCGGAAATATTAAAAGGATAAAAATATAATAATAATAATAATAATAATAATAATAATAATAATAATAATATAGCGATAGAATGCAATAACATAAATTAATGATTGCTTTCACAGTTTGTTGTAAGTTTCTTATGACCGTGAGAGCAGACACAAAACGTCATCAATCATTAATAATCTTTCAATTTTCTTTTCTATTTTCCGCGACGTCGCCATTATCTCCGTCGTCTGTGCGCATGCGCGTGCCTTTGTAGACACTTCCGGTCAGAGTGCGCAGGTGCGATTCGATCGAACCCCACCCCCCCCCAAGGAAACAATGGGTGGGATGGTGGGAAGGAGTTTAAATCAATATGGAGCAAAGCTAAAAGAACTATCTGATATACAATTATGCATACGTATGTATGTATGTATGTATGTATGTATGTATGTATGTATGTATGTATGTATGTATGTATGTATGTATGTATGTATGTATGTATGTATGTATGTATGTATGTATGTATGTATGTATGTATGTATGTATGTATGTATGTATGTATGTATGTATGTATGTATGTATGTATGTATGTATGTATGTATGTATGTATGTATGTATGTATGTATGTATGTATGTATGTATGTATGTATGTATGTATGTATGTATGTATGTATGTATGTATGTATGTATGTATGTATGTATGTATGTATGTATGTATGTATGTATGTATGTATGTATGTATGTATGTATGTATGTATGTATGTATGTATGTATGTATGTATGTATGTATGTATGTATGTATGTATGTATGTATGTATGTATGTATGTATGTATGTATGTATGTATGTATGTATGTATGTATGTATGTATGTATGTATGTATGTATGTATGTATGTATGTATGTATGTATGTATGCATGCATGTATGGACGGATGTATGTATGTATGTATGTATGTATGTATGTATGTATGTATGTATGTATGTATGCATGTATGTATGTATGTATGTATGTATGTATGTATGTATGTATGTATGTATGTATGTATGTATGTATGTATGTATGTATGTATGTATGTATGTATGTATGTATGTATGTATGTATGTATGTATGTATGTATGCATGTATGTAACTTTCTCGGTTTTTTTTGCTGCATGTCTCTCTATCTCTATTCCTCTGTCTGTCCGTCTGTCTGTCTCTCCATATTAAATATCTCTCTCTATCTCTCTCTCGTTTTCTGTCTGTCTGCCTGTCTGTTTGTGTCTCTGTCTGTCTGTATTTCTCTATGTCTTTCTCTCTGCATGTCTGTCTGTGTGTGTCTGTCTGTCTCTCTATCTCTCTCTATCTATCTTTGCTCATACGTATCTTACCCTTTATCTCTTTTCTTCATCTGTCTCCGTCTCTCTGCCCTTTCCATCCATATCATATTCCGCATCATCTATGCATAAGTCTCATGTATTATACCTGCTTCTCTCTCCATCTCTAATTCGCCTGCAAAGTCTTTAGTTCTGATTAAAAATCGTCTTTATGCTCTAAAGATAATCATCACGACAACCGAACATGTGCACGCAACGACCCAACGTAATCTTTTTCATTTGATATATTTAATACACAGCATATTATAGGCATTTATAATTGTATACATGGATCTCTAACTGCATCTTCCTCTGAAAAGGAGATGAACCCCTCCCTGTGTTCCACATGGAACTGGATGCGGACTCTACTTTATAATTGTATATTGTATAGTCAAACACACATGTAATTATGGAAGTTTGTATAGTTACATATAGGCACATAACAAAAGAAAAAAACAATGCATATAAAATTTAGAATAATATTGAGGCCGTGGCCTTCAGATGCACATAATTTTGTGGATTTCAGAGGAGACGAGGCTCGGTAGTTGCAGAATTTTAATCTTAGGATAGCTTTAAAAAACCTGAGAGATCATATTATGTATCTCGGGTTAAAAAAATGCATATACAAATATATACATTATATACAATGCATAACCCTTATAGCTTACATTGCAATTTCATATTCATTCTCCTCAGAGAAATATTTAATAAATTTTTATATATATATACGCCCACAAACTGATCCCACATACAGGCTTGAACAGATGCTATAAAAGACCTATGACATAATGTATGTATATTATACATTTACATCTATATCCATCTGTGGCTGGACTGGGAGCGCCTATGTGTAGTTTTCTTGAATAGGCGGCATAAGTTCTCGACATGAATGAATGAATATTTATATGAGGATAAATATCGAAAAGCACACAGCAACAATTTGCTAACATACGCACGCATGAATACAAACACCACTATTAAAGATTTAGGAGATTGTATAATTCCTATCTATGACTTTTGTATGCGTATATTACAGTCACGTATGCGCGTACAACTCTGATGTCTGCTGTATGTTGAGATGGTGGTGAGGACAGTGGTATTAGCGGTGTTAGTGACGGTGGTGATGGTGGGGAACTGCAGTCTGCATGGTGATGCGGACGGTGTAATCCCACGAGCGGATGCTATCAGACACTTCTGCCTCTGAAGCCACAATAATATATTGTGTTTTGTTGGCAAGAGGGATTGCATCACATATCGATCTGATCATACATCGTCGATGATTGGATATTGATTTCGTCCATTTCGATGAGGACGAAACTGACCCGGTGCTGTGGGTCGGAGGTCATTATGCAGAAGGGTATCACATGTCAATGTCAAGATTTGTCACCACTGCAAACGCGCTTCATAACCTTGGGCGCCCGCACCACCTCTGCTGCCCCTTCTGGAAAATTGACACCAAGTAATCTATACTTTTTGGTTTCAGTAAATTCATTTGTGCTAAAGCACTATTGATATCAATGATACACAGAGTGAAATTGGGAAATTTATATATATACACCCGTATAAAAGAGCCCATATTCTTATAATTGCCTGCTTTGCAGATTTTACGGTATTGCAAACAACAAATGAGGAAACCATTGTGTAGCCTACTTCCCCTCGAGTAAGCCATCCTAAGATGCAGGAGGAATCATGTATGAGAAAGGGTTCCAGGAAGGGAACGGTAGGGCGTCAATGGAAATCCAGGTCGAGGGACGCATACAACTGCATGGAAAAAGACGATTCTGCCCAGTAGACGTGCGAGCAAAAGAAGCACAGAGCGGATCTTGTTTAGCTACAGAGGCGGATCCAGAGAGTGCAGTCCGACCACGGCCCCCATTTAGAAATTTGCATCGGATGTGATCTCCGTCCCCACCAGGTTTCAACAAGCATTGAATCAATGCTGCGGGAAAAGGCGCGAGAGAAAAAAAGCATATGACTAAAAAAGGAAGGTCATCGGTTTTTTTATTCGGGGGGGGGGGGGGGGGGAGAAAAATTGGTATATTTTCACGACATTCCAACCAAATGACTAAAAAAATTAATCAGATTTCAGATCGTTCGGCCAAAGACTAACGAAGTCTTTTCCCCAAGACCAAATTTTTGCCCCTACCCTTAGAAAATTTCTGTATCTGCCCATGTTTAGCTAAACGGACAGAGAGTAAGATAGTATCGCTATGAGTCTAAGACCACATAGGACTACTGTAACAGAGCTTGTAAATTTTTGATGTCTGCGTTATATACCGAATACTTGCTCTAAGAATGCACTGTACAAAAGTGTACAGTAACCCTCTAAAGGCTCTGTATATAATGTAGCATAGTGGCACTGGCATGGGTGAACTTCAGAACTTGTAAGCTAAATGGGCAGGAACGTCCATTCAAACCTTTCTATAATTACATACTTTGAGGAATATACGAAATTTCCGACACTGTTTTCATTTCGACGACATATAATAATTATGTACAATGTAGATTGAAGAACGCCTTGATACGCTACGACGTCGTGTATTTGCTGTTTAACGTCACTGTGTGGTAACAAAGACCATTAGCGACGCCCTCCTCCTTTAACCAGACTTGCGACTGGCACTGGCAGCTACAATCGACGAAAGCAATATAATAGCGCAGCCTTAACTCTGTCAAAAGAGACATGCAAAACAGAACTGTATGCTTGTTTTCATACTTGTGATCAATCACTTTTGGTGCATACATACATTCAATCCCAACACGGCCTTAAATATACAGGGAACCATGAACATCGATAATCTTGGCAGAAAATCGTTCGACTTGGTTCTGGCCCATGAGGGTGGGTGGGTGGGCAGACCTCAAGAGGACAGGGGCAGATGAAAGGGGTCTAGAGATATCAAGGACATTCAAAAAGTCGTAAACATATCAGAAAGTCAAATGATCAGAAATCTATGGATACTAAAAATGTCGTAAATATCTCGGATACCGTTTGCAGATTAATAGTCTATGGAAAAGGAATTTAAAAAGTCCATGGGAAGGTTAGAAGGTTAAAAAAATGCAATTGGGAAAGTAAGGCAGTCAAAAATCTATGCATATGAAAGTCTGGCTGCCAGAGAAACAGAGAGACAGCAATCGAAAGAGAGAAACAAAGACAAAGACAGAAAGAGACAGACAGGGAGACAGCCAGACTGACAGATAGCTAGACAGACATACAGACAGACAGACAGACAGATAGATGGACAGACAGAGGCATAGACTAAAACTCATACAGCGACAGCCAGAGAGAAACAGATATACAACAGTCAGTATGAGGGGCTGATTGGTAGAGAAAGACAGAGGCAGAAAGACTGAGATGGACAGAAACAAAGGCACACAAATAGAAATAGACAGACAGACAGACAGACAGACAGACAGACAGACAGACAGACAGAAAGTCAGTCAGTCAGTCAGACAGACGGACGGACGGACGGACGGACAGACAGACAGGCAGACAGGCAGGTAGGCAGGCAGGCAGAAAGACAGACAGAGGCAGAGGCAGTGACGGAGGATGTCGTATAGCAGTGAAGAAGATTGTTTGAAAAGGCAATTCCTATTCTGGTCGTTGGACGATTCGTGGATTCGTTGAATCCATATCAAAACGGATTTCCTAATTGTTGTCGTCAAATGGATTACGTCGCAATTTACTGCACGTAATCTGATTACGCTTCTACTGCAGTGGCTGTGGTAAAGGCGCTATATATATATAACCTGCTGAATCACGTGATTGGACTCACGCCTCTGATTGGTTGGAGGATACAGGACGAGATTTTGCGATTAGGGATAGAGAACGAGAAGGAGAGATAGATAGCTTGGTGTAAAAGAGGTAGAAGGACAGAGGATAGACAGATAGATGGATAGATGGATAGATGGAAAGATGGATAGATGGATAGATGAATAGATGGATAGATGGATAGATAGATAGATAGATAGATGAATGGATGGATGGATAGATGGATGGATGGATGGATATATCGATAGATAAATGGATGGATGGATGGGCGGATGGATGGATAGATAGATAGATAGATAGATAGATCAATGGATGGATGGATAGTTGGGCGGATGGATGGGGAGAGAGACAAATAGCCAACCAGGCAGGCAGACAAACGGACAGACACACATGTAAAAGCATATGGACCGAGAGACATACAAACAGATAGACAGAGATATAAAACAAGAGAAAAACCATGCACTGCTGCAATCTTTTTATTTCCCACATCGCCTCATTCAAGCAAAACAACAACCCCCTCCTCTTGAACCAACAGAAATCCAAGCCACCAAGGAAGGAGACCCCCAACCATCCCATTCCTTCCTCCCTCCCATTCCTCCTTCCCCTCCTTCCCCTCCTTCCCCTTCTTCCCCTACTTTCCCTCCTTTCCCTCCTTTCCCTCCTTCCCCTCGTTCCCCTCCTTCCCCTCCTTCCCCTCCTTCCCCTCCTTCCCCTCCTTTCCCTCCTTTCCCTCCTTTTCCTTCTTCCCCTCCTTTACTTCCTTTCCCTCCTTTCCCTCCTTCCCCTCCTTTACCTCCTTTTCCTTCTTCCCCTCCTTTACCTCCTTTCCCTCCTTTCCCTCCTTCCCCTCATTTCCCTCCTTCCCCTCCTTTACCTCCTTTTCCTTCTTCCCCTCCTTTACCTCCTTTCCCTCCTTTCCCTCCTTCCCCTCATTTCCCTCTTTCCCCTTCTTTCCCTCCTTCCCATCCCTCCTTCCCCTCGTTTTCCTCCGTCCCTCCGTCCCTCTGTCCCTTCGTCTTTCTTGTGTTGTCCTAAAGCCATAGATTCCTCCATCTGCAGAGAAGGCGACGTCCATGTAAACACACATCGTCCGGCAATCGTGGTCTAAGCCAGGAACACGCTGTGCCACTGACCATCCTCCCATGGGATCGGTATGCGCTCGGTCCTATTCAGTCGAACGTCGTGATTATCTGCGTCCACTTCGCTCCGGGTGCGGCCGTGTCACGACGGTCTTTGCACCCGCGACGCTTTGCGGTTTTCTCTTTGCGGGTGTCTCTGTCTGTGTGTGTGTGTGTGTCTGTGTCTGTGTCTGTGTTTGTCTTTGTCTGTCTCAAATTCTTGACGACAATGGTGCCACAACCGCATTGGCGCACAATACTCTGACATACCGGACCGAGTACAATATATATATGTTGTAAATTATCTGTAGTAAAGCAAATACTATTAGTATTTATTTAATTAATTACCGTAATTAATTTCTCGCATTTGCTATAATAGCGCCCATTCAAGCTCATTATAAGATGTCCATTGTATTTCTATATTATACATAAACTACACTGTGCCCCGTAAAAAAACACACCAAAAAACTTTGTCATGAAACGCATGTAAGTCTAATGTTAAATAAGAAAAAGTAATGTTTCATTTAAGAAGATGTTCGTAGTGATGTCCCTTCGCTTGAACGCAGGCTCTCAGCCATGGCCGCCACTGTTCAATAGCGTTGTCAATGACACTCTGCTTCAACTGTGCCCACACAACGATGAGGCGCTCCTTCAACTCGTTGATGTCCCGTATTGCTGTCTGGTAGACGCGTTCCTGTATTAGACCCCAAATTCTGTAGTCAGCGGGATTGAGGTCTTGTGAGTTTGCTGGCCAGAGTTCCGGTCCAATGAAGCTTGGTGTTTCACGTCGCAACAACGCAATGGTGTCCTTTGCGCGATGTGCTGGGGCGCTGTCCTATAAGTTACTAATCTCTGTTTAAATGTTCCCAAACACGCCTAGTCTGCATCACTGCCTCCAACAGCAACCACTTCTGTGAGAAAGTAAAATGTAAACTATTTTGTGGCAAAATTATTTGAGAAACAACGTACAAACTTTTATTACAATTGGCTTAGTTTTATAGAAGATTTTTGAAAAAGGTTTTTGGTTTTTTTTTATGGGGCACAGTGTATATAATATATATAATGTTTCAGAATATATCTACAATATAATGAACATGAAATATATATTTATACTTATATATATATATATATTTGAGTGTGTATTACAGTAATATGACTGTACATTCCGTTAGCGTTGTGTTAGATATGCATAGGCCTACTTTTATAACGTCCCAGAGGCGAAAACAGATGCTGAATAAAATACTCGAGTGTACGCATTTATCCACTATGTAAATGTAAATGCATAGCATGTCAATCCATGTCATATATATATATATATATATATATTTATATATAAATATATATATATAATATATATAATTATATACATAATGCACAAATGCACATACATACGCACTCCTACATGTATAGGCCTACATGTACACGTACAATTAGGTATACAAACATGCAAACACTACAATGATTGATGAGTACGTAGATGTCTATCATAATATCTGTCATATTTAATACATCTATGCTGTCATGGTTGATCCCGCATCATGTGGCCTGCTGCCACAATTCCGTCTTTCCTTCTCCATAATCCATCTTCATGTTTAACGCGTTTTCTCGAATCGATCCTTGGACGGGACCGCCCGATCTACCATTCTTCTGGGTTGGGGGAGAGGGTTGGGGGGGGGGGGGGGGGGTTGAGGAGGGAAGGGTACCCCCAACGGGGGAAAGGTTGCGTCGGAATAACAATGGTCGTCTGCGGTCGATTCGGGGAAAGGGGGTTGAGTATGGATTATGTCAAATTAAGGTTCGTTTAGGAAAGATGGCTGACCTATGCTGACGGGCTTTCAATCCGGCTTAGAACTGCTTCGATGGATTATCATGGGCTTCTGTATTGAGGTTTGGATTGGAACGACCATACGCTGGTCTCTTGGAAGGGTGGGGGGTGGGGGGTGATTACGATGATAAGAAAGTCTGCTCACAGTCTTTGCCAGTGATCTATCCTATATATATGCAAGCAGTAGTAGATGTTATGATGAGCCAGTGATCTGACATGCTATCCGATTGCTTCGTAATAGTAATCTCAAAATTTCTAAAGCGCCACTCGAAAGCCAAGCGCGGGGCATCGGCTTATTCACGAGCGCTGCGTTGAGTCAAAAGGGTTGTCCGTAAGAATAGTCCATGGTGGTCCGGGTCGAGTTAACTGGTTCCATGATGAAAAGTTACAAGAATTTACATAAATTTACATCTACAATTACATAACGATTACGATTACGATTACGATTACACTATTTACAATGGCCACAATTTTCATTCGGACGAAGTTATCTGTCTCTCTGATGTTGCTAATTGTCAATCGCGAACGTGGCAATTGCATTTAATGCAGGCGATAAGAAGGATGAATGGCTGCAGATGGAAGGAAGCAATTGAACGTATACAGTAGAAGACAGATTGACAGACAGACAGACAGACAGACAGACAGACAGACAGACAGACAGACAGACAGGCAGACAGACAGACAGGCAGGCAGGCAGGCAGACATACAGACAGACAAACAGGCAGACAGACAGGCAGACAGACAGGCAGACAGACAGACAGGCGGACAGACAGGCAGGCAGGCAGGCAGACATACAGACAGACAAACAGGCAGACAGACAGGCAGACAGACAGGCAGACAGACAAACAGACAAACAGGCAGACAGACAAACAGGCAGACAGACAGAAAGACAGGCAGGCAGACAGACAAACAGGCCGACAGACAGGCAGGCAAACAGACAGACAAAAGATGGAGAGGCAGGCAAACAGACAGACAAGCAAATATACATACAGACAAATAGACAGAAATACAAGCGTTTGGGTAGACAAGCATACAAACAAACGGACATAGCGTATGAATAGACATACAGACAAACAAGCAATTAGACGGACAGACGTTGAGAGACAGGCAGGTAGTTAGATATTCTGAAAGACACGCTGACATGCAGAAAAAAGAAGCGAGACAGAGAAGAAGAGAGAGATAGATTAACAGACAGAGAGACAGACAGGCAGATAGACAGAGGCAGAGACAGAGACAAAGACAGTGACAGAACTAAAGCAAGTGAAAGCAAGAGACAGAAAGTGCCACAGACAGACAGCCAGACTGAGATGTATGTACACAGGAAGAACAATGCATGGCTTTCGTGCTGCGAATGCCATCACTGGGGACTCATTGTATCCCGTCAATTGTCTTCAGTGTCGACAGTTTTGGCGGCAAATCTCTTCACGTCGTTGTTCTCCCTCCGACCACCAGAGGCCAGCAGTCAGGTCTTCGTCTGCTTCCGGTGGAAAACATTCGACACAGGTGTGCGTCTTTCACTCCACCTTCCCTCCTTCCTGCTTTTCATTTCCTCTTTCTGTCGTTCGTTCGTTCATTCGTTCACAGGTGTTCGATTGAAAAGATGAACAAAGAAATTCTGTGGATAAATAGAAATCGTTTGATTGACGAATTAGGCCTACCGCTTTCTGGTTGGTTGCGCGGCTTTCTTTGAAGCGGCACAGCTGTGCGTGCTGCGGTGTGTTGGGTACGTTGGTGTGTGTGTGTGTGTGTGCGTGTGTGTGTGTGTGTGTGGTTGTGTGTGTGCGTGTGTGTGTGTGTGTGTGTGGTTGTGTGTGTGCGTGTTGGTGTGTGTTGGGTACGTTGGTGTCTGTGTTTGTGGGAGTGTGTTTGTGTGTTTGTGTGTGTATGTGTGTGTGTGTGTGTGGTTGTGTGTGTGTGTGCTGGCGTGTGTTGGGTACGCGTTTGGTTAGTGTTTGTGTTTGTGTGCGTGTGTTTGTGTGTGTGTGTCACACACACACAAACACACGCACACGCACACAAACACTAACCAAACCACACACTCCGATATATATATATATATATATACACTCAGCCACGCATCCACTCACACTGTCACACACAAACATGCACACATACGGACACGCTCACGCTAATAAGTGAGTGACATGTTCTTTCTTCACATATCCCATCGTCCCTCTCGAATACCCTACCTCCAGGCTCCATCCCTCCAGCCACACAACGCCACGCAATGCAATGTATATTATCGTAATAGAGCCCGATGCGATATAACGTGATAAGACTTTGACGTGGTTCCTTGTTCAACACCGTTAATAAGCGATCCACCTGTACTGTACCTGATAAATACACGTAGGCCTAAACACAGACAAGCATAGCCTACAAACACCAGCAGGGACTCACAAACATGCAAGCATACACAAACACAAATACAAACACACAAACACACACGCGCGTACAAATACACACAAACGCTTGGGCCTACACGCGCGCACCCAAGCACACTCAAGCACACTCACGCACACTCACACACACTCACACATACTCACAAACGCACACACACAAGCACCCACACACACAAACACACACACGCACAAACACACCAACACACACTCACACAAACACAAACACAAACACACACGCAAACACAAACACAAACACACACAGTGTGTGTTTGTGTGTGTATGTGTCGATGTATGTGTGCGAATTTGTAGATGACAACGATATCTTCCAATCTGTATCTCTTCTCATATGTGTGCGTATCGTCGGTTGAGAATTATAAGGCTCTATGTCCAAAAAGTACTATTCCGAGATATTCCAATTTGAAAGTTCAACAATCAGGCACACAAACAAGAATGAAAATATTAAAAATGTAACTGGGGGCTTTTGTTCATTTGTCAATGAAGTAACATTGTACATCGCAAAAAGATGTGAATAAAACGTGAAAACATTTTAATTAATTTTTTTAAAGAATGCCCCACGCCAAAAATGGACATAGAGCCTTATAATACTCAATGCACATAATTTTGGTTTGACTTGAATGCAGCGTTCGTATTTGCTATTGGACATAGAGCCTTATAATTCTCAAAAAGATGAAAACATGGGACATAGAGCCTTATAATTCTCAAAAAGATGAAAACATGGGACATAGAGCCTTATAATTCTCAAAAAGATGAAAACACTGGACATAGAGCCTTTTAATTTTCTAAATATCTCTTTTAATATTGAAGATGAAGCTTAGATTCTTACATGACATTATAGCCCTGAACAAGATCTACGTCATGGTACCAAAAACTAAAAAATTTCAAAAAGTGGACATAGAGCCTTATAATTCTCGACCGACGGTATGTCTGTTTGTTTGTCTGTGTACTTCTATGCGTGAATGTCTGTCTGTAACCTGCATCTACGCTTCTCTGTATGCTTTTCCACACATACATATTTTCCTATTAAAATCATGACTATACAAGTATACCTAGGTTTCATGTTTTAATTGCATATTGTATTATAATCATTGGAAGAGATGTTAGTACAATGGACAAAACACTTCGGCTTGAAATGCTTACTGTACGCCGTCCAAATTTCTTGGATTCCTTGGGCTTGGCTCTTCCTTCGTTACATAGGCGGCAGCTAAGAGTACATATAGCATGGGCCTCGCGTGACTGCAACTTTGTGAGTTATGTGTTCTGTAATTTTATTTCTTTTGTACAGCGCATGACGTTTGAATGCGCTTCATTGAAAAAAAAATATTATAATATTATTTATTATATTCGAAGACTTGTATAGAGCGCATCCATGGTCGTGTGAACCGTTCGGAAGCGCTCCCTGTGCGTGCTGCCCAGATGCAGTGCCGGGTTTATTTGAAAAACGTAAAAATTTTCTCGCTGCAAAACCTGCATAGCCTATTATAATAATAGCAGCACTAATACTTCCGTTGTTCCTCTGACAGTTGAATCGTCAAAAGAGGGACGTTGCCGAAAATAGGTATAATTACTCTTCTTTATTTCGGAGATTATTCCGGGAATGCTGAACCTGGGAGTCCCACCTTAAAATACGTCCATGCATTATGATCGAGTTGTCGTTCAAGGATTATAATTATTATTGGTAGCAGTATTACATGCTTTGTTATTCAAAACGGTCGCGAAATACTCAGAATTATTTTTAATTACTTGACAATTATTATTTATTTTGGAGAAGAAAGGAGAAGCCCACAACCCTAAAAGTGTCCATGGATCATGAATTATTGCATCTTAGATCAAGCTTACCCGGTATTATAGAAATGGTGCTGTCTGCCATACATGACTGCTATGCATTTATGCAAGGTACTGATTACTGAATTGAATTAAACTAATAATTATTTGCCTTATATAGCCATTGTTAAATCCATGTTAACGGTGTTCAAACGGCTCGTTAGATGTCGTTTCCAAAATGACTTAGATCGCTCGACAAAAGCGATCTTAGCGTATAATACGGCGCATGAGATCCCACTTTGGTGACTTCGCTTTCTCAATGGCCGGTGTCGCGTGACAGAGTCTCCCCCCTAAAAGTCACCCCCCGGAGACTTTATTTCGAAATAGATTCTCCCCCGGAGGATCTCTTTTAGAATAAATTCGTCCCCCGGAGACTATATTCTGAAATAAAGTCTCCGGGGGGGAGAGAATATTTCCTCCGCCCACGAAACAAAGTCTCCCCCGTTAATCGGGAAATCGGCTACAGTGGCATAAAATTAATAGATAAGCATATCAAACCGTTAGTTTACGTTGCTAACACGATAACACGTTATTTAACACGAATATATATATATATACTTTTACACCAGAAAAATATCTTCCAAAACAGATTTTCAGCCAGGGGGGAGACTCTGTTTCGGGAGAGACTTTGGATCGGGGGAGACTTTATTTCGTGACACCGGCCCCAGATGCTGGAACAGTCTTCCTCCTGCCCCGCGAGCGGCTGACTCAGTTGACTCCTTCAAAACTGGACTCAAAACTTAATTATTTTGCAAGGTCTATCCACTATTAATTCTGAGTGGCCGCGATCAGTGAAAATGGGTCCAACGACCGTACACTGTCTGTGAGAATTGATCGCCCGCCACATATGCCAAGCTAAGAAAGTGAAGCCGTTTGTACTTCTTACCCATTGCTTATATAAGGGACTTCTTATCTTTTCACCGGTTCAATGCTAGGTTAGGCTACTCACGGACAAGCAAACAACGGTGTAATTGTAATTTTAAACAAAATTTCCGTTATATACGTTATATATAGCCAAGTAGCAAACTGTTTTAAAGGTGTTAAACTCATCACGTTATAATAATATAGCATCGAGTTCTATCACGTTACATTACAGTGCATTGCATTGCATTGCGTAGCGTTATAGGAATGGAGGGACGGAGATAGGGAGGAGAGGGACGATGGGAATTTGTGGCTGGAGGGGGGGGGCGGGGGGGGGGACTTGCCACTCACTTCTAATTTGTATGTACAATAATTGTACATGCATGTATGAATGTGTAAGCGAATGTGTGGTTGAGTGGTATATGTGCCGGTTTGTATGTGTGTGTTTGCGTGTGTGTGTGTGTGTTTGTATGTGTGTGTGTGCGTGTGTGTGTGTGTGTGTGTGTGTGTGTCGGTGAGTGTGTGTTTGTGTGTGTGTGTGTGTGTGTGTTTGTGTGTATTTGGTTAGTGTGTAGTTGTGCGTGTGATTGGTCATGAGTGTGTGTTTGTTGGTTGTGTCTGTGTGCACGTGTGTCTGTGTATAACTGTATATGTCTGTGTACTGTATGTGTGTGAATTTGGGTTGAACAATGGTGGCTTATAATCTGTACCAATCTCTCGTTAATATGTTGTTCAGCGACCTAAATTTTGATTAGACAAATTAACATTATATAGCTACTGTTGAACCCGTTTTAAAGGTGTCTTAAATGGTTCGTTGCATGTCAGTTCCAAAAATGAAGACGAAATTTGTTTATAATTATTAGTTAACTAATTTAGTAATAGGAAGAAAGCAATTATTAGTTTTCATTAATGCAAAGCAAACGCTCGTATTTTACAAATCTTCAAAATTTGTACTGCGCCTTCTAGGTTTACCCTACTGGAAATAATTCGCACAGCAATCTATTGGCCAGTTGTGGAATGGTAAGGGGAAAGAGAGCGAATATATCAGCCGTGTATAATAATTATGAGTAAGATATGACCTAGGACAGAACCCTGAGGAGCGCCCAGCACAACAGGAACCCACTGACTCCTAAGAGTTGCCAGAGATGACTATTTGGGTGCGATCAGACAGGTAGGACTGAAGCCATACATGTATGTAATGTGTACACCGACCGTACACTGCCGGTGGGAAGATAATACGGCGACGGAGATGACTTATCACCCACCTTCTATGCCGAGGCTAAGAAAATAAAGTCGTTAACATTTCTTACTCATGTAGAAATTTATATCTTAACGACGATACTAGGCCTACTATTCATGCATAGCACTGCGAGTCTTCGTTGACATAGACATTATACCGCTAGGAATTTTAAGTTTTATATATCGCAAGAAAAAACGTTTTAAAGGTGTTAACCAAGTCGGGTTAAACATTACATTATTACATATATCTACAGCGTTAAAACGAACTCCTCGGAACAGTGTATTTTATTATTTGACAACACATCGGATGGATGGATCAAGATTTGACGAGGGCATATGACAACGTCGAAAAATGTGTTTGGCATATATTACAGCACTTTTTTACACATCATATCGCATCATCCTTTTTATAATGTAATATACACTGCCATTCATTACATTACATCGCACCATAACAAGTCAAATTACGTTACGTTTTGTCTCATATTGACATATTATAGCATGGAATTCTATCACGCAACTTGCGGTGCTTTGCGTGAAGTTGTGTGCGAAAGGGATGGAGGGATGGAGGTAGGAAAGCGAAGGACGAAGATAGAGGCGGGAAGTAAACCTGTCTCTCATTAATTTGTATGTGTGTCTGCATGTGTGTGTGTGTCTGCATGTGTGTGTGTGTCTGCATGTGTGTGTGTGTGTGTGTGTGTGTGTGTGTGTGTGTGTGTGTGTGTGTGTGTGTGTGCGTGTGTGCGTGTGTTAAAATCACGACTAAAAGTGCATTATGTTTCTGAAGCTTGATTGAATTCTATTGTATTATATTTGAGCATTTATAAAGCGCTTGATTAGTGCGGTGAACCATTGAGAAGCGTCACCAGTGCGCTGGGCCCTGATGTTGTGCCAGGTTTATATGAAATGATAATTTTCTCCCCTTAAAAAGCGTCATTTAACAGATAGTCACTCACCAATTTTTGTTATTAAGGTAAAAATGTGCTATAGATGTGTGTTACAGAGGAACTCAATATGGGTGAAACCAATTAAAACTATATAGCATCGATTAAGCCTATTTCAAAGGTGTTTCATGTCATTGCCAAAATGAAGAAGAAATTCGCTTAAATTAGTTAGCTAAGTTAAAAAAATTATAGCAAAGCAAATCACTCGCTTTAAGTAATACTGGACAAATTTATATGCTAGCGTTTTTTTCTTACAAGTCTTCTAAAATTCCACAACGCTTTAAAGGTAGGCCTATTTAAATAATTTGCACGGCAAGACTGCAGGACATTCATTCTGATCAAAAATTTATATATAATGTCACTCAGAAACAATTGACACTCATTATATTGAGTAATTAGCAACTTCTATTGTGCCGATCTATAAATAATGCACAAGGCATCGACACCTGTCGCTTTCAACACCAAGCCGTATACTCTGCAACCTACAGTGATGAACAATTGGAAAGCGTTAAAACCATTTAACTATGATTACGACACCTTTTTTAGCGTAATAATTCTACAATATAAAATTAATTTACATAAGTTTATTATTCTAACGCTCTAAAAATCCTAAAATAAGTTCTATCTACGCCATGGAAATTGACTTTCTTTCTTGTCATAAGCTGTCTTTAACCTCACGTTCCATTATCACGGATTAGTAAAAATTCAACAATTTGAAAATTTTCGGAAAGTAGTTTTTTGGGATTTTTGAACCTGGGTGTCCCACCCTAAATTCGCCCATGCAACATCATCATGACTCATCGATCTAGGTAATATGCAACAGCCATTAGTCACACTGATTTTGTGGAAAGAGCTCAATATTTTATTATTATTCCAAAAGTTTAACGTTATCATGTGACCGTTGACGACAATTATACAAGTGTACAGAGCAGTAAAAATAAACTTATAAAATCCAAACAACACCAACGAGGTGTCTAAACGGCACTTTACAATTTCAATGACATTCAATTTCTGTACAACACAAAGTAGTTCATCTGACACTCGTTCAGTTTTGCACATTATGATAAAGCGATCATATATCTGAACATTAGACAGTATAGTTGTATATTGATTGTCTCATACAACTACATTAGTAACCAAGTAATCAATTTCTGTTATAAAAGTTCAATATTTCTAAGGGCATCAACATTGTTATATACATTAGCATTCTGTAGCCTCGATTAAATTCGTTTTAAAGGTGTCTTAAATGGCTCGTTGCATGTCATTTCCAAAATGAAGACAAAATTCATTTATATTTACTTAACTAATTATTTAGTAATATGGAGAAAGCAATTATCTTTAATTATTGCGAAGCAAACGCTCGTATTTTACAAATCTTTACAAGACATATGCAGCGCATTCTAGGTTTACCCTATTGAAAATAATTCTCACAGCAATCTATTGGTCAATTGTAGAATGGCTATGGAAAAGAGATGGAATATCAACCGTGCGTGTACATAGGATGAGTAGGAGCGGATTTTCAGTTATATATATTGCAGGTAGAAATTGTTTTAAAGGTGTTAAACAAGTGGGGTTAAACATTACATGTACAATAATTGTACATGTATCTATGTACAGCGTTAAAACGAAATCCCTTTTAACAGTGTATTTTATTATTTGACAACACATCGTATCACATCATTTTTTTGTAATGTAACATAGGCCTTCACTGCCATTCATTACATTACATCGCACCATAACACGTCAAATTACTTTACGTTTTGTCTCATCACGACACAATTATTATAGCATAGAGTTCTATCACGCAACTTGCGGTGATTTGGTTTTGGTTATGTGCAAAAGGGATTGAGGGATGGAGGTAAGGGAACGAAGGACGAAGGGAGAGGCGGGAAGAGAACTACTTGTCAATCACTTATGTATGTGCGCTCGTCTGCATGTGTGGGTGTGTGCGCGCGCTTGTGTATGTGTGCATGTGGAGCTCTGTGTGTGTGTGTGTGTGTGTGTGTATGTGTGTGTGTATGTGTGGTTGAGTGTGTATGTCTGCATGTCTGTATGTGTACTTGTGTGTGCGTGTGCGTGTGTTAAAAATCACGGCTACAATTATGTATAGGTCTCAAGTTTGATTGAATCCTATTGTTTTTTTAAATTGAGCATTTGTAAAGCGCCTCTTTAGTGGGGTTGCGCTCCCAGTGCGTAAGACCCCGAAGTTGTGCCAGGTTTATATGAAATGATGAATTTTCATTGCAAAGCATAATTCTACAGATAGTTGAGAGACACTCACTGAAATTTTTAATGCTTTTTTGAACTAAAAAACCGTACTTCTTTCCGAGCTAACATCGGGAGCGCTTCTGTGTAGTCCTTTTCAAGGGGCGCTATAAAAATTCTTGAATGAACGATTAACATTTCTGTGCCTCGATGAAGTCAAAATAACAGAAAGAAAGTTCGTGATTTGCATTTATGAGTGTTTCGTGGAAATGGCCGCAAAAAACGCATAATTATTATTTTTTTCCCCAAAAATTATCTATTTTAGGGTATTTAAACGTAGAAGTTCCGCCCATGAATACGCCTGTGCACAGTGATGCCACAGCCGTGTTTTTTCCACTAGATCTGGGTTTTTTCGTCTTCGTCTGGGTTTTTTTTGGGGGGGGGAAATCTAGGTTTATTTGGGTATTCGTCTGGGTTTCTGGTTTTTTGTGGAAAATCTAGGTTTATTTGGGTGAGTTGAAAATTTTTACATTTTTCTTGACTTTTTGGACTAAACGACTAAAAAAAGGTCATCAACTTTTTCCCGGCGAAAATAGAAAATTTTCTTGACTTTTTCGGCCGGACGACAAAAAAAAAAGAAAAAAAAGGTCGTCAACTTTTTTGCGGGCGAAATTAGAAAATTTTCTTGACTTTTTCGGCCGGACGACTAAAAAAAAAAAGGTCGTCAACTTTTTTGCCGGCGAAAATATAAAATTTTCTTGACTTTTCGGCCGGACGACGGTCTGGGCTTTTCTGGGGTTTTTTAAAAAGGAAATTTTTTTTCTTCTGAAACCTCAGTGGCAACACTGCCTGTGCATCATAATCATGCTCTACCGCTCTAGGAATAATGAAATCGGTTAAAACGTGCATAAACGTTTTGCATAAGCAACTCAAATCGAAGATAATTTTAAAAAATACATATCCCTATAGTTGAATTCATTTTAAAGGTGTTTCAAACAGCTCGTTGCATATCGCGGTATGTGCACTTATTATAGCGACTCTTGAAGTGTCTACCCACAGGCGCTCCCGACTACAGCGCGGACACTGCATAGGAGTTTTACGCCAAAGCGCACGAACAATTGCGAGTAAAGGACTTGCCCAAGGTCCATACGCGGCGACTTGAGGTGGATTCGAACCTGCAACCCTTCGGCTGCAAGGCAACGAACATACCCACTACACAACCGCGCCTCGCATGTGTGCACGCGTGTGTGTTGTGTGCGTGTGCGTTTGTGTGCGTATGCGTGTGTGTTTGTGTGCGTGTACATGCGCCTGCGAGTTTATTAAAAACCCGTGAGAAACCGCTACCAGTGAAAATGATACATAATGAGTACACTGACTGTACACTGTGTACAGTGTCCGTGGGAAGATGGGACGACAACGAAGAGGACTGGCCACCTGCCTCATAGCTGAGGCTAAGAAAATGAGATTGCGAGCACCTCTCACGTAGCTTGAGCCTGATGAGTGGTTTTCTATGATTAACAATTTAATACCTATTTTGGACAATTCCCGATTATCACGTAGTAAAAACAAAACTTTTGTTATATATAACGACGCTAGAAACAGTTTTAAAGGTGTGAATAAGGAGCATTGAGCAATGGGTATTTGATTTTTTTAATTACACCAAACTTCGTAACAGTGTCTTTTATTAATTATTAGATAACGCATTGGATCGCATGATTTTGTACTTTTAATGTAATACATTACCACTTATTGTATCGCGCCAAATGATACGCAAGAGTTACATCACATGACGTTATGTGCGGCACGTGTGGAGGGACGGAGGTAGGGGAGAGAGAGACGAAAGAGGAGGCGGGATGTGAGAACTTTAATGTCACATAATAATTATAGCTTGATGACGTATCTCTTGAAATTTTCTAATCGTTAAACCGTTTAATGATGATAACGAGTTTGATGACGACGATGATGACGATGATGATGACGATGAAAATAATGACGACGATGATGTTGACGTCAACGACGACGATGACGACGACGATGACGACGACGATGACGACGACGACGACGATTATGATGATAACGACAATGAAAATAATGACAACGACGATGATGATGACGCCGACGACGACGACAACGACGACGACTACGACGACGACGACAACGAAGACGACGATGATGATGATGTCGACAACAACGACGACGACGGCGATGATGATGACGACAACGACGATGACCGCCTGCAGTATTTGTGTTTATCGTCTGTCAGATTGTTCGATGCTGCAAGCAACCGGATCAATCGAAGTGGACACTGTGGGTCTCTTCCACTCTTCCATCGACGACTCCAGCTGCGTATCCAGCCTTTCCCACCTCCACCAACACCACCACACCCAACACCCCAACCCCAACCACCCCAACCACCAGCAGCAGCAGGACCTCAGCATCTTCACCCTCGATCGCCGACGTCACGACATCATCCGCACCTCATCCGCCGACCACAACCCCGACGAAAGCCCTCTCACCCCACAGGGCGAGGTCACGCCCCTCGACAGCCGCTTCCGCTACCACCTGTTCTTCGCACACGACGACCGGGACAAGGGTTGGGTGGAGTGGGCCGTGGGGCGGTTGGAGTCACCCCCGTATGGATGCCGTTGCTGTTTAGAGGGGCGAGATTTTGATACGAGGGTCAATCGACTACAGAATGTCCTCTGCTCGGCCATGCTCAGCCGTAGGATGGTCTTCGCTGTTTCGACTTCGTTCCTCGAGAACTGCTGGAAGGACCTTGAGGACGGACTGACGCAGCTCGTCTTTCAAGGTCAAGGACGACATCGTATCATCAGCGTCATCCTTGACGACTGCGTCGGAGTCATCCCTGATTTGCTGCGGTTGGAGTTGATCGTTGACGCGCGTCACGAACCGAAGTCGGAGACGATTCTGCAGACATTGTTCGCAGGTGAGAACCGATCATGTTATTCATATGGTTGTTCGTTCATTCATTCATTCATTCATTCGTTCGTTCGTTCGTTCGTTCGTTCATTCATTCATTCATTCATTCATTCATTCATTCATTCATTTATTCATTCGTTCGTTCATTCATTCACTCATTCTTTCATTCATTCATTCGTTCATTCGTTCGTTCGTTTGTTCGTCCGTCCGTCCGTCCGTTCGCTCGTTCGTTCATTCGTTCACTCGCTTGTTCATTCATTCATTCATTCATTCATTCATTCATCCATCTATTCATTCATCCATTTATATGCTCGTTCATTCATTCACTCATTCATCAAACCATTCATAATTGTGTTCTTTTGTTCGTTCTTTCATTCACTAATTACGTCATCCATTCATTGTCTAATTCGCCTTTTTATTCCATTCATACATTTCCTTATTAGTTCGTGCAGTGGTTCGTTAAAATTCTGTTCAATCATTCCTCTCGACGTTTACAGTTTTTTACACACCTCCTTTAAGTGGATATTCGAATTATAAGTTGCAGTAGCCTTTGGCTGAGAGTGATATTTGCAATTTTAGATGCAACTGTTCAAATTTAAAGAATGAATATTCGCTTAAAAGTGGTGTCTAATTATTTTGGACGGAATCGCCGTTCATGATAGGCCACCCTATATCGCAAAATGCTTGGCGAGCGTCTGTTTAACGAAACTGCGTTTTAAGAGGGATGGTTTACAGTTTTTACGCACCTCCTTTAAGTGGATTATTAAAATTATAAGTTGGAGTAGCTATTATTACGGTGTAATTCATATGGATTCTAAAGGCAACTGGTCAAACTCGACGGGTGAATATCCACCTGAAAGAGTTCTGTAATTCTTTTGAACTGATTCGCGCGTGTATCGCAAAATGCTTGGCGAGCTACAGTTGTACGGCACTGTTTAGGGCCCCCTCGTTTTATAAAGTTGAATTTGGCACTGCCAAAGTGGCAGTGGTAGTAGTTTCAGCTTAACGACACTGTGGTAACAAAGATCGCAGTGTCGCCCTCCTCCTCCATCCAGGCTTGGGAATGGCACTTCCTTTACAGTTTACACTAAGGCACGGAAGATTAACCTGAAATGCTGCTGGGTCAAGTTATCTAACAGCAGGGAGTTACATGTATGCATGCTGTGCGCCAGCCCAGGGTGGTTAACTCCGACACTGCAGGGTTGATCTCTGCCAGTGCCAGTCCCAAACCTGGATAAAGGAGGAGGGCGACACTAATCATCTTTGATGTGGCAGTGTCGTTGAACATGTAACAAGCCCAAGGTGGTTGGCTTTGTTCGTCGTCTGCAGGGCAAAGACAGGCCGCAATGCAGTGCAAGTTGAACGACCAAGATGGAAAAGCCATCATTGACCACCCGCGACCCCTCTTGCCTCTTGAGTCTTGACCGACCGTCTGTTACGGTCTCTTCACAGCTGTTCTAATTGTTCTAATGTTTTACATAATTATTGCCCCCACCGGGGAATCTACGCCTTTGAACTGAGCCGACGACGGTCTCATGGTAGTGTTCTGACGAAGAAAAATTCGTTCGTTCGTTCGTTCATTCATTTATCCTCCATCCATTCATTTCTTTATAAGTTCTTGCAATTGTTCGTCAATAATTATACCCTTCATTCACTCATTCCGGAAATTTATATAGCGCCACTTCGGGAAGCCCCCCCAGAAGCCTTTCATTCTATGCATACTTATCATTTTGTTTATTCATCTCTTCATTTGTTCATTCGTCCACTCATCTGTTCTCTATTAGACGAAATACAAACCCAAATAACATACATGTATGATGTGCATTGACTTTGTTACGCCGGGAGTATTCTAAGATCAGAGATCGCACTGTAGAGTAGTAGGCGTTGCAGCCTAACGATACTGTGTTAGTCAAGCGTCAATATTCACCAGTTTATGCAGTTATTAAACCAAAAATAAACAGTAAATAGTCAATGGTCATGCGATACGATCGGCAAAACTGGCTTCAGATTTTACGAGGACCTGTGACAACATAGGCCGTTGCACTCGACAAAATTTGTTTTATATTCTTACTGTTACAGCACTAATTTCTGGCTTGAGGAATTACACACCTCTTTTAAGTTGATATTAGTTCTACAAGTTCTACAAGTTATGACAGTTTGCATTTTATAAAATCAATTTTACCACATTAGTTGCTTTAACTTGTAGAAATGGCATCTACTTAAAAGAGGTGTACAATAATTGGAATAATTCCTTTAGATGGATTAACCGTTCATATCGCAAAATGTATGGTAACAAAGGCAAGCACCAATCCTCTGTTATGTTTGTTGACCCAGATGGAAAATCTTCACTGACCGCCCAAGCAGCCTTTAACCAGCTTGAGTTTTCTCCATAAGTTTTCTCCACCAAGCACGCAGTGCTTAATCTATACGGATGCCGTTGGGAAGTTCTCTCTGCATCCTCCCAGGAATGTGATTTCCCCCATTAAATACGTTGAGCTGGTATTGACACGCACATAGGAAGCATTTCCCTCCAAACATTGTATGCATAGTATTCCCATCCTATTGGGCTATTGGAAAAGAAGGATTAGTAAAAGGTCATAAAAAACGGATATTTCCCCTCCACTTTCTATAAACCGGTACGTCCACCTTGAAAGCAGGAGAACTAGATGAAACCATGACCACCACGGAAATCTATGCTACCTATGAGCTAAGCCTACGGTCTTGTGACAGTATCTTGGTCCTTATTGCCGTTTCACATTATGATCACCTTGTTGCTTAGGCCTACTACGGAAATGAACGCTTGACACCATGAAATAGATGTAAAAAATAATCAAAAATTAAAAGACAATACAGTATAATCGATTAAACAATGTAACGATTATTCGGTTGGTTACATGTCAGAATCGTGCTACTAAACTGAAACATATATAACAGCAACGATTTAAAAACCGAATAAAAAAGGAACAAACGTCGTTTTAAAAAATAATAAACTGAAAAATCGACAATAAATTGGAACACAAAAAATAAGTTGATTTTGCCCTATGACCTACATTTTGTTCAGCATTCTAAAATTAAAAACCTTGTGTACGCGATTTTATTTTAGGAAGACGTAAAAATGGTTAGATTGTGGCGCAAATTTGCTGGATCCTGCTGAATCCGTGAATTTCACAGACTCTTTACTGGATTTCAGACGGCAATGAATTAAGTTAAATAATTATAGACGGTAAATAAATAAAATAATTAAGGTCTCAAAAAATAAATAAGTAAACTGAAAAAACGAAACAAAAAATAAGAATATATACGAGAAATCGGAATTTTTGTTAGGAAAATAAAATACGAAAGAGTTTTGCACAACCTTGAACTGAAATAAACAGCAACTATAGCAAAGTACAATGCGATGCGAACATGTCCACGGAATTAGACGCCTCTTTTAAATGGATATTGTAACTATAAGTTGGATTAGCTACGAATATATTGCATTGCTACATGCTTTCACCATTTATCCACTTGTTGAATGAATATCCACTTAAAAGAGGTGTTGAATTCTCTTGGACAGATTTGCCGTTCATATCGTATAATGCTTGGCGAGCTGCAGTTGTACGACACTATGTAGGTATGTGCACTTGTTATAGCGCCCTTTCCAGAAACCTACTCAGAAGCACTTTCGACTACAGCGCGGACACTGAATCGGAATTTCACGCAGAAGTGCTGAGCAATTGCGAGTGAAGCACTTACCTAAGATCCATACGAGGCGGCTTGTGGTGGATTCGAACCGGCAACTCTCCATCTGCAAGGCAACGAACATACCCACTACACTCCCGCGCCCCACACTGTGTCATGACAGGAATGATTAACTTCGTCCCATTTTTTCCAAGTTGTGATTTGCACTCCCAGAGTGGCAGTGGTAGTAGTTTCAGCTTACAACACTGTGATAACTAAGGTCGTTAGAGTCACCCTCCGCCTTTACCAAGTTTTGGACTGGCACTCATAAGAGTACGAACAGCAGAGCACTTTTACAAAAGAAGCGAGATCTCTATAACTCCATCAGGGATACCACTCTGAACTTTCAATAAAGGTCAGATTCCGATCAAAAAGGTTAGAAAAAGCTAGACTGGCTTTACGTTGAGTGATACGTCAAAACTGTGTGAGAAATAAGTGGAATTTGTGTAGACGCTGGCCTCTTTCTTTCCACTTAATAATTTTTTTAATGTGAATACAAATCCGACGACTCAGCACTTTTTTCTAGTGTGTCATTTGTTTTTACACATTGATGGAGTGTGTAAAAATTCCGAAAAACCTAAGTGATGTTTCAAGAATTGTTATAATAATACATGCTTCAGCACGTAAGCCCGCGATATAAAAAGCCAGATCTTATTCAGTGTGGAGGCCTTTTTTAGAAATTTATATAATTAGTTTTAAACGTTTAAAAGGTGTCTTATCAGACCGTTTGCGCTTGCTGTATCCTAAGACAAGAACGCAAATGTTAAAAAACTCGCTAATAACATTTCTATTTCTCTTATGCCCTGCATTATTTTAAGGTATTGTATTTACTACAAGCGCTTTGTAAAAACCTCTTCTGAATAAACTCCGCCATTACCGTATATTCGTTCAGCCAACAAACGAAGTATCATTCCAAAGCCTGGATTAAAGACGAAGGGGAAAATGTTATAATGCTCTTTGCAATACAACATGCGCGCTTAAACAGTGGCTACCGACATATTTAATTCTTCAACTCAGTTATTGAGTATTCAAAATACGTGAGGTCATCGCCAGAAAGCATGGAAACCGTTAGACGCAGCTAAAAATAGAAAAATAATATTAGAACACAAGTTTAAATTAGACACCTTTAAAATGATATTTCTTTGCCAAATATATATGTATATAAATATTCCATTGTCGCTCCGTTCCTCTAATTATCTGCTTCATCCTTCTTCAACCGGGCTTGGGCTGACACTACGGTACTATCTTAAGTCTTTTTATATAAATGTTGTGTTAAAACCCTGAAATAATAAAATGTGGCTTACATGCATGTCACAAAAACCGCTCAAACGCTTTCTGACGATAAAAAGTATAAATAACTGGAGGAGGGGATGCCATGATTGCGTGATTAAATCTTGTATAAGCAGGGTGCGAATCGAATAATATTTGAAATAATTGCACACCCCTTTAGAGAGTCTCATTAATGAAATAAATTGAAGCAAAAGATTACTCACGTAAGATTATGCAATTCTAAATAGTCCTTGATCGATTAAACGTCTGCCATGTTATATAACAGTGCATGCCAGTCCCATGGATGGTTAAAGGAAGAAGGAACGGGAATCAACTTCTCATTTTGGTTCAGTGTCAGAGTTGTTAAATAGTGGTGTAACTATTCGAAAGGTGATTGAGAATCATCTCAATCACCTTTCGGTTATTTGATAAGTCGACGATTTTTGTGGAAGACTATTCTATAGACTTGGGACTCAGAAAAAGAGGACACGTTATCCATAACTCTGTCATGAACCTAGGTTCAAGCAGTAAGCAATCTAATTCCATGCTTTTGGGTGGGTGGTTCGCGTTTCTGAGAGGCAGGACTAAATTGCAAAAGCTTAGGCATTATAGTTTTAAAAAAAGTTAGTGTAATTCTCTTTAATACTGGCTTTTGGACTGGCACTGCTTGAGTACGAGCGTGAAATGCAGGGTTGCTTACAATTATAATAGGCCTACAAATGTACAGAACAGTAAAAATAAACTTATAGAATCCAAACAACACCAAGGAAGTGTCTAAACGGCACTTTACAATTTAAATGACATTCAATTTCTAGACAACACACAGTAGTTCATTTGACAATCATTCAGTTTTACACATTATGATAAAACGATCATATATCTGAACATTAGACAGTATACATAGTTGTATATTGATTGTCTCATACAACTACATTAGTAACCAAAGTAGGCCTAATCAATTTGTGTTAGAAAAGTTCAATATATAAGTACATCAATAATAATAGTAATAATAATAATAATGTAATGTTTCTTGTACAGAAGCAACCTGTACCATTTAAAACATCAATCAAATATTTAAAAATCTGATCAAGATACAAGTTCCATCTACAGCAACGAAGCAATCAGAACCTTCGTGTCACAATCATAATGTTTTTAAATCGCTTAAACTTATACGGCGAATAACAACTTAAAAGAGGTGTACAAATCTTTTCGACGGATCCTCCGTTCGTATCGCATTATGCTTGGCGTGGTGCTGTTTAACGACAAGCGACAAAACGGAGATGATTAGCGGCGCCCTCCTCGCTTTTCCTGTTGGGACTGGCACTGCCAGAAAATGGGCAAGTGGTAGTAATAGTTTCAGCGTAACGTCAGTGTGATGACAAAGATCTTTGGTGTTGCCCTCCTCCTCCATCGAGGCTTGGGAATGGCACTTCCTCGGCACTGGGGCATGGAAGTTTATCTAACCTGCTATGCAGTTGGGTTAAGTTTTATAGTGACAGGTTATTACGCGTTCTCTTTCATCATTTTATTTCAAACCCGTGTGATTTCGGTTGCTTCTGTCACCTTTATAGATACACTCTGCATTTAGCTTTTCTGTTTTCGCCGGTTAAAACTTGCGGCCCTTTGACTTAATGAATTAATTAAATGCATTAAATTATGATTGAATTAATTAATTGATTAATTTTTGTCGCCCTCTTGGCGGTCTTGGATTTTTGTATCTGAATTTACCTTGAATTTACGCTCAAAGGTTTCACATTATCAATGTTAACGTGCTGTTTACTCCGGAAATGAACACTTGAAATCATGAAATAAGTGTGAAAGACCTAAAAAAAATTAATTAAATGATCAAAAAATTAATCTATTAAAAATGTAACGATTAAACGATTGACTAAGCGTCAAAATCTAGCCATTGAACGGAAACACATAGAGGCCCTAAACTACTTTAAAATCGAAATCAAAAACGGAACAAAACGTCGCTTTTTAGAAGAATTAAGAAACTGAAAAATAATATCAAAAGGAATTTCAGACGACAATAAATTAAATAAAATGATTATAGACAGTAAATAAATAAAATAGGTCACAAGAAATAAAAAATGGAACTTAAAAAACGAGTTAAAAATAAAATAAAATAAAAGCCCGGAATTATTCTTAGAAGAATGAAGTACGAGAAATTTAATTAATAAGCAGCAATTAGTGAAGCATTATGCGACACAAAGATCGAAACTGTCAAAGGAATTACACACCTCTTTTAAGTGGATATTCGAATTATAACTAAGAGCATAATTGTAAGCGTTTTAATATCTTTCCGTTTTGAACCGCTCAATGTTGTACTGTGAATATCCACCTAAAAGTGGTGTGTAATTCTTTGGACAGATTACCCGTTGATTCTACATGCTGCTTGGCGAACTGCTGCAGTTGTACGATGCCGCCTCATAACAGGGATGGTTAACCTCGATTTCACGCTCAAGAGTTTTACATCATCAATGTTCACCATGTTGTTTACGCCGAAAATGAACGGTTCACATCGTGAAATAAGTATAAGAAATTAATCCAAAACTTATCGACAGAAATAGTCGATTAGAAAAAGAAGAGATTAATCGGTTAGCCAAGCATCAAAATCGAGCTATTATCAGCCTATTAACTTAAATATAGATGCCATAAACGATAAAAAGGATTAAGAAACGGGACAAAGCGTCGTTTCTCCCACTCACCCAAAACGGGAGAATGAAAATAAAACGTAAAACGAAAATAATTCGACTCTGACCTATGAGTGGCGTCTACCAATGGAGGGGTTGGGAGAACGTTCTCCCGCGGTCTCTGAAAGTGGGGGGGGGGGGGGTTTGAGGTTTTTCGGGCGTAAATTTGGGGGGGTTGCTAAATTCCTATTAAATAAAGGCCTGGAATACGAAAATTATTATTTGTACATCATTTATGGATCGAAAGCTCATGTTGCCTCGAACCAACTAACCCACGGTTCGTTTGAAGTCACATTATTTGGTAGGGAGTAAAACAACTCGTAGACATTAGTGTCAGTCATCTTTCTAGCTGGCATACAAGGGTGGAACACGCTAGAAGTAGCTCATAATGAGCAACTTCTTGTACTGCATTTTAAAATTTAAAAAACCTTGTTTACTTTAAGCAATAAACACTGTACTGGATTTCAGACGAGAATAAATAAAATAAAATAATTATTGACAGTACATAAATAAAATAGGGTACAAAAATTAATAAACTGAAAAAAACGAGAAAAACTAGAAATCTTATTTTTTCTTAGAAGAGGAAAAACCAGAAACGAACGTTTTATGCAACTGTGATCTGAAATAAACATCAGCTCCAATCATTATTGTATATAAACTATATACGATACGAATATCAAATCTGTCCATGGGAATAATTCCATACCTCTTTTAAAGTGTTATTCGAACTGTGATAATGTCATCACATCCAAAATGCTGGTTCAATACAATCTTTTTTTTCTATTGCTCAAACTAATACGGTGTGTATTCGCTTAAAAGAGGTGTGTAATTCCTTTGGACAGATTCGCTGTTCGCATTGCGTAATGCTTGGCGAGCTGCTGTTTAACGAAACTACGTGATAACAGGGATGATCAGCGTTGTCCCCTCTTTTTTCCATGTTGGGACTGGCACTGCTAAAGAACAGCTAACGGTAGTAATTCCAGCTTAACGACGCTGTGATAACAAAGATCGCTAGCGTTGACCTCCTTCTCCATCTAGACTTGGGACGGGCACTTCTTTTTACTAAAGCATGTAAGATCATCCAACCTGCCATGCAGTTGGGTCAAGTTCTCAAATGTGAGGCCTGCTGTAAGCCAGCCCAAGGTGGTGGGCTTTTCTCGTCTTCAATGCAAAGGCAGGTCGAAATCCAATTCAAAGGAAAACCTAAGAAACAAGACCACGGTCTCTTGATAGTGATCTGTATATTATTTATTGAAGATAATATGCGGAAAAAATTGAGAGAAAAGATGTTTAAAAACCGATGACCGAAATTTTTTGTCGAAGAATAATAATTGTAAAAAAACACAAAAACTTTTATACAACTGTGAACTGAAACAAACAGCAACATTATGCTGTTCGAACAGCGCAATTGTCCAACGTGGTTACACACCTATTTATAGCATATTTTGAAACTATTTGTAAGAGTACTATGCCGCTCAGTAGACACAAGCCTTTCAGTACTGCTCGAACTTGTAGGGTGAATATCGACTTAAAACGAGGTGTGCGATTGCTTTGTATTGGCAATTCTGCATCGCTTAATCCTTTGCGAGCCGTTGTTTAAGGTCGACACCGCGCCATGACAAGGATGATTAATGTTCCCATCGTTTTTTCCAAGTTGAGAATTGGTACACAATGGTACAGGCACTGCCAGAAAACGGGCACTGGTAGTATAGTTACAGCAAAACGACACTTTGATAAAAAAGATTATTACCGACACCTTCCACCCCCATCAAGGCATTGGAATGGCACTTCCATGAACTAAGGCATGGAAGATGATCTGACCTGTTTCGCAAGTCAGAGACACACAAGTTGCAAAACTTATTAATAACTTTTCTTCTATTGCTTATTTAAGGCGTACTGCATTTTAGGAGATATATTTGTTACAACCGCTTGGTAGAACCGATTCTGAATAAACTCCGCCATTGCCGTACACTACTACATTCATTCAGTCATCCAACAAACGAAGTTATAGTATTATTCTACCGCCTGGATTAAGAAATAGGGCGACATTTATCCTCGTTGAATAAGTGCGCACAGAAACTATCGACATAATCAATGTTTCATGTGAATCATAATTATATGTAATTATATTTAAAAGAATTGAGGAAATCATCAAAAAGCACATGGACCGTCACACAGAGCTAAAAACAGAACAGTTATGAGAGTATAAATATCTAAGTTAGAAACGTTTAAAATGGTGTCTTCTTGCTAAATTTATTAATATATAATTTTATATATAAATTATACCCTACAAATGTGGCGAAGATCTATAAAAGGAGCGGTCTTTAAACTGACGCTATACACCAGAAGTCTTTTATATACAATGTCGTTTTACCTGGTGAATAAAAGACAAAATGACGTATACATAATTGTCTAAAAAAATGCTCAAACGCTTTCTATTAATAACTGTAGGAGGGGAGACGACGATTGCGTAATCAAGCCCTGTACGAGCAGTGTGCGATGAAAATATTTGAAATAGTTGCACACCTCTTTTAAGAGTCTTAATGATAAAATAAATTTTAGCACGTCTCACTACATGATGCGATCATGTGCTGTTAAATATCCAACTAAGTAAAAATTGCTTCTATCTTTATAGTTATTTGGCAAGTAGGCCATTTTTGTGGGAGACGAATATGGCTACGTGCACGGGCCCGTTAGCCTGAACTATGTTCCCAACATCAAGTAGATGCGATCGAAAACGGGAAAGCGCATAAGAATGGAAAGGAATCACAACACAATAGAAAATATGAAAATCTCCAACAATAGAAAATGGCAAAACACGAATGAAGAGAAAATAGCAAATCACACTGTATACAATGGCAATGGCATATTACGAAACAATAGGCAACAGCAAATCACAAAACGATGGCAATAGCATATCACGAAACAATGGAAAATAGCAATTCATACAGAACCATTTGCAACCGGTTTTAATTATTACCTAGCACAAACCATTTCAAACCATTTCAAACCGTTTTTACACAAACGGCGCTCAAATGCGAATTAAAGAAACCATAATTAGGCCTATTCTCAAAGACTCACTCTGCAGTCTGACAAAAAATCATCAAGCATCACTTTTCTCATATTGTCATTCGCAGAATAACACCCTCACCATCACCCTCACCATTCTTCATTTATCTCGTCTCCCATCGGCTTAGCAGCTCAATGACTCATGAGTCTCCAATACGATCGCAGATCGCATGTCAAAGCTATAAAGCATCATCATTTAATGACATCGCTTATTGCTTATCGCTTATTGCTTGTTGCGTGTTACTTTATAGCTTACTGCGTATTGCTTATAGCTTATTGCTTATTACGTGTTACCTATTGCCTATAGCTTATTGCTTATTGCGTTGTGAATACATCAAACCGACTTTCACTGCCTTACTGCTGAACAATAATATCAGCCAATGATTTTATGACTCGATAACTAATCGCTGCGTAAATCATATTGAGCAGATTTGCATGTAAGATATAATACGCCAATATCAGACATGTCGGTTCGAGGGATTTGCACCATTTGATGCCCTCTAATTATAGATCCATCCACCCGTACTATCGCGTCACTCGCGTGTTGTGTGAAAATCTGGGAAAGGCCTCCGCTAGTTAGATCCCCCAGACACGTATCTTTTGAGTAAATGTGACGGGCGTATACAAACTATACATGTATACAAGTATACGCGATATTAATTATAATACGCGATAATCTAAACTGCGATATCATTATTTTAGGCGTAAACATAGATTTACAATTCGCACGATGTTCAGAGCTCGTGAGAATAAAAGTTCAAATTAAACACCTTTAAAATACTATATTTTGCCAATTATATAAACATAATTTACGATCCTCGCATAATAATCACTTAACTCTCTGATTCATCTTATAGTTCCTCTATGTGACCGGTTTGTATACATACGGGTCCCTATGCTTTCGATCAGACCACCACTCCTCACTGTGCTTCGACTCTCCTCTCTTTCCGCTTCCACTCGCAATCAGTCTTCATCCAGCCTCCGATCCGTCACCCTTTTCCACGACGTTAATACCACCTTGCAACGCCACATAAATTGTCGCCAATAATAATTCATCCCTCTTTTTATACATACACACATGCATGCATGCATGTATACATACATACATACATACATACATACATACATACATACATACATACATACTTACATACATACATACATACATACATACATACATACATACATACATACATACATACATACATACATACATACATACATACATACATACATACATACATACATACATACATACATACATACATACATACATACATACATACATACATACATACATACATACATACATACATACATACATACATACATACATACATACATACATACATACATACATACATACATACATACATACATACATACATACATACATACATACATACATACATACATACATACATACATACATACATACATACATACATACATACATACATACATACATACATACATACATACATACATACATACATACATACATACATACATACATACATACATACATACATACATACATACATACATACATACATACATACACACACACACACACACACACACACACACACACACACACACACACACACACACACACACACACATACATACATACATACATACATACATACATACATACATACATACATACATACATACATACATACATACATACACACATACATGCTTGCATGCAAACATACATACATACATAGGCCTACATAGGCTACGTACATACAATGGCGCCCTCAAATAGGGGCAAAAGGAAACTTTGCCTCTTAACTTTTTTGCTAACTGCTACTTTCTGGGGTTTTTCTTTTTATTTCCCAGCACTTGATTGACAATGATAGCCTCCTAATGATACACAAAGTGAATGTGAGAAATTTACATTTTAAACCTCTGCGAAAAATACCCATAATTCCTAATTCCATGCTTTGCTTTTTTCAAGTTGTGCTAATAAATTCAACGTGACCTTGAGTTCTGTCCCTACTGTAAAATGTAAAAATACCCGCGGTAGCCCATGGTTCCACCACAGAGAATCACAGTGGAAACTGCGCATTGGCCGTTCCGTTAACCCACATAATACACCATGGAGTCACGTTTTTCTATCGATTTGCGATAATATATCGACATGAGAGGCTTGAGAGGGCTTTCGTTTCATGAAACGTCTGTTATGGCCTGGAGACTGTCATGAATTTGCCAGAGCAAGAAGGACCGATATAGCTGCATGGACGCATTAATATGCCCATAAGGATTGAATTGGGGCAGTATACACTATAAACCCGCGGGTCGCTTGGCACTGCACATTGGTTCGAGTGCCAGCAGGGTCACAAAAGTCGTTCGCAGCCAAGTCCCTGAGTGGCTATGAAAGATATAAATATTGGTACCATATTGACGCTTACAATCTGGAGTATACGCGAATGCTTCCACACTGCAGGCATAATATGAATAAAATCAAACATATACACGCATGCGTATATGAATCGTCTCATATACATGTACAATGATATAGTGATAGATTTCATGCTGGCCTCATGTATGCATATAATATGTATAATCACAATGTGATGCATTTATGGTTGCACATACATGCATGTATGTATGTATGAATGTATGTATGTATGTATGGATGTATGTATGTATGTATGTATGTATGTATGTATGTATGTATGTATGTATGTATGTATGTATGTATGTATGTATGTATGTATGTATGTATGTATGTATGTATGTATGTATGTATGTATGTATGTATGTATGTATGTATGTATGTATGTATGTATGTATGTATGTATGTATGTATGTATGTATGTATGTATGTATGTATGTATGTATGTATGTATGTATGTATGTATGTATGTATGTATGTATGTATGTATGTATGTATGTATGTATGTATGTATGTATGTATGTATGTATGTATGTATGTATGTATGTATGTATGTATGTATGTATGTATGTATGTATGTATGTATGTATGTATGTATGTATGTATGTATGTATGTATGTATGTATGTATGTATGTATGTATGTATGTATGTATGTATGTATGTATGTATGTATGTATGTAAGTATGTATGTATGTATGTATGTATGTATGTATGTATGTATGTATGTACGCATATATTTCTGAGGACATTTTATGCAGTGCACTTTCCATAATCTTCTGGATTCCTCGCATAACCATTACTACACATGATAATTTTTATGTAAGTATGTATTCTACAATGTGCAGAGCTCCAATGGTGAATTATTGTTTTGCAAAACAAAACCCGAGCGAAGCCGGGTAATGACGACACTAATTTTCTTCGTACGAGTTCCACGAGAAAGAGTCGAGTAAATTTGTTTTGAAGGCGACGACCTGACTGTTGCAATCACTTCATCTTAATTATATCTCTTCTTTTTCTTCTGTTTTTTAGACGGTGTCAGTTACTCTCAGTCGTCGAATACGATCCGGTCTCTGTCGCTTCAAAGCAGTGGTAAGCTTTCATCATCATCATCTAATTATTATCACTATGGTAGTGAGGATTTTTGTGTCGCTGTTGTTAACGATGCTGATGAAAATTGATGGAATTAAATAAGAAGATAATTGGGAAAAATAGAAGAGAGGAGGAGTTTTTGATCAGAGGAGACGGGTAAGTAAGAAGACAGAGAAAAAGGACGAGAAAGCAAGACAGCTACAGAGACAGAGGCGGTGACAGACAGAAAGAGAAAGAGGCATACAGTGGTACATAGATGTATGTATGCAACAAAGCTACATTTCGTTTCCTTCAGCTGTCACGAGAAAAACGAGCTGAAAAAGTGGGATTGATGGGGAAAGCAACGAAGGAAGAGGAGGAGGAGAAAAAGGAGGAGAAGGAGGAGGAGAAAGTTGAATAGGAGAGAAAGCAGAGGAGAAAGAAAAGAGGAGGAGATAGACAGAGAAGGTAAGGGGAGAAGAGGAAAAGAGGGAGGAGGAGGAAAAAAGGAGGAGGAGGAGAAGGAGGTTAATTAGGAGGACGAGGAATTGGATAAAGAAGAGGAGAAGCAGGAAGAAAATGAGGAGGAAGAACAGAAGAAGGAAAGAGAGAGAGGTGGCAGAACAGATGTAAGTGGAAGAAGAGGGGAGTAGAAAGAGGAGATGGAGGCTAATGAGGGCGAGGAACTGTAGAAGAAGATAAGAAGCATGAAGAACAGAAGGAGAAGGCGGAGGAGAAGGAGGAGGAGGAGGAGAAGGAGGAGGAGATTGAGAAGGAAGAGGAGGAGAAGGAGAAGGAGAAAGAGGAGGAGGAAGAGGAGGAGCAGGAGAAGGAGAAGGAGGAGGAGAAGGAGGAGGAGAAGAAGAAGAAGGAGGAGATGGAGAAGGAGAAGGAAGAGAAAGAGGATGGGGAAAAGGAAAAGGAGGTCAGAATAAGGATGGGGGGGGGAGAACCAAGCAAGGGTCGAGATCAGAGGCGTTGGGGGCATAGAGAGGGAGTGGTGGGTGATGGTGGGGCGTGGGGTGGGGTATGCTGGAGAGAGAATGCGGGTGATTGCTCAAGCGAATGGATCGGGGCATTGGTATACATATACGAACGCAAGCAACCGGAGAAGCATTGCGCATGGAAGGACACGGATGTCCATCTGTCCAGCTGTCGAACGAGATGACCAGAGGCGGCGCTGGTCAGATGGAATTTCAGATGACCAGTCTGTGATAAGAAGAAAAAGACGACCGCAAGGCTGCAGCAGCTTAGGACGCGTGCACTTGTGTGGCTTGAAGGCATACAGTGGACATGAGGCTATCAATTTGCGACGACGTGGTGGTGGTGGTCGTCGTGTGGTGGTGGTTGTGTTGCTGGTGGTGGCGGTATTGGTGGCGGCGGTGGTGGTGGTGGTGGTAGGGCCTTTGTGGTGGAATTGGTGCTGTTTGTTTTGGTGTTGTTGTTGGTGGTGGTTTTATGGCGGTGGTGGTTGCTATAATTATATTCTGTCGTCTTTAGTTGCACGCAATAGTGACTGTTTTAGTGAGGGGGTTTGGCAGGGGCGGGGTAGGCGGCATTCTAACGAGTATACACAATGTAGCTACTAGTAGTAGTAAAAGTGGTAGTGGGAGTAATAGCACTAGCCAATGCCGTAGCTAGGGGGTGTTTTGGGTGTTTGAACACCCCCCGAAATGGAAAATGTAACAAATAATATAATGCACTTACTAGCACATGATACAAAATCCACAAAATAAAACCATGAAAACACCCCCCGAAATGAAAAATGCAAAAAATAATAGAATGCATGCACTAGCACATAATGAAAAAGATTAAATTAGGCGAAAGAAGTAAAGAAAAATGGTCGTCAGAAATTCTCCGCCGAAGAAACACCCCCAGAAATCATATCCTGGCTACGGCCTTGGCACTAGCAGTTGTTGCTGCATGCTGCTGTGAAAGTAGGAGTAATAGAAGTATCAACAGATGCAGTTGCAGTAGGCCTAGTAGCAGTGCTAATTTTTGTTCTTGGTGCACTCGTAGCGATTGTAACAAAGAATAATATTCCAAGCGCTAATAATTATACATAACAGACTATTATCTGTCAATCAGTTTCAGTTTCAATACCTCTAATTAATTAAAATCTTGTGGCAACACTCAATAGTTACAGTAGCGATGTTACTGTTAGCAGCTTTTTTAATCGTGCAGTTGTACACAAAATGTGCAGTTCTAAAGAGTTTTGTGCAGTTGTAGAATCACTTCTGTTCAGTTAAAAACTAGCAAAAAGGTCATTGTCCTTCGATTGGAAGTAATTTACCATGAAGGATGGGAAAAGAAAGAAGGGGTTGTGCAGTTCTAAAAAATCCTTAGTGGTGATAGCAGAATTAGAAGTACAATGAACAAAGGCATGCATAAACAATAAACATTGTTGTAGTCGATTACAACAATGGTCAACTTATTTTAAAAGATTAATTAATCAGTTTAATTGTATCTAATAAATTCAAATCTTGTCGCAGCACTCAATAGTTACAGTAGCGATCTTACTATTACTGGTCAACTAAGACATGCATAAAAATTGTTTTAGTTGATTACAACAATGGTCAACTTATTTTAAAAGATTAATTAATCAGTTTAATTGTATCTAATTAATTCAAATCTATTACTGGTCAACTAAGACATGCATAAAAATTGTTTTAGTTGATTACAACAATGGTCAACTTATTTTAAAAGATTAATTAATCAGTTTAATTGTATCTAATTAATTCAAATCTGGTCAATTAAGACATGCATAAACATTGTTGTAGTTGATTACAACAATGGTCAGCTTATTTCACTCAATTGTTACAGCAACGATGTTACTGTTAGTGGTGATATATAGCAGACTTAAAAGTGCAATGAACGAAGGCATGCGTTTAAACTTTAAACATTGTTGTAGTTGATTACAACAACGGTCAACTGATGGCCGATGTCTCATCAACCATTGAAGGATTCTGTCGACCGAGAATCGCTTTCAACATCGACGACATTCCAGACAATTTGTCCAACTCAGATGCTGCTGTAAGGTTTCTCAACTTGTTTTGCATTTATTGTATTGTATATGGTATTGTATTGTATTGTATTTGTCCAACTCAGATGCTGCTGTAAGGTTTCTCAACTTGTATTGCATTTATTGTATTGTATATGGTATTGTATTGTATTGTATTTGTCCAACTCAGATGCTGCTGTAAGGTTTCTCAACTTGTATTGCATTGTATATGGTATTGTATTGTATTGTATTGTATTTGTCCAACTCAGATGCTGCTGTTAGCTTTCTGAACTTGTTTTGCATTTTATTGTATTGTATATGGTATTGTATTGTATTGTATTTGTCCAACTCAGATGCTGCTGAAAGGCTTCTGAACTGCAACTCGTGCTGTACCACTGCGTTTATTGTATTGTATTGTATTGTACATTTATATGTATTGAATTGTATTGTATTATATTGTATTGTATTATGTTGTTTTGTATTATGTTGTTTTGTATTGTATATGTATTGCATTGTACTGCATTGCATTGTATTGTATTACATGTATATTGTATTGTGTTTTACTTATTGTATTGTATTGTATTATATTGTACTGTATTGTATTGTATTGTATTGTATTGTATTGTATTGTATTGTATTGTATTGTACTGTATTGCATAGTATTGTATTGCATAGTATTGTATTATATTGTACTGTACTGTGTTGCATTGTATTGCATTGTATTGTATCTATAGATTTATTAAGCGCCTCTCACAGTGCACACCATTCAGAGACGCTCCCAGTGCGAAAGACCCAGGCCGGCTTGGGAATGGTAAATTTGAGTACAAACTTTGATCTGAGTTTGAAGAATGAAGGGGAGCCAATGAAGGTGATCAGACATGAAAGAGGAGATGTAGGAGAAGCGAGGAAGTCGGGCTGTTAGTCTGACAGCTGCATTTAGAACGGACTGGAAGTAGGGATGGTGGGGGGGGGGGAAGAAGAACTTTTTGGAAGACCGACCAAAAGGGAATTGTTGTAATAAATTTTGGAAGTTCAGACGGTTGCATGATTGCATGTAGACGTGTTGGCGTGCGTATTTATGTAGACTACATGTGTGTGTGTGTGTGTGTGTGTGTGTGTGTGTGTGTGTGTGTGTGTGTGTGTGTGTGTGTGTGTGTGTGTATGTGCTTGTTTCTACATAAGTTTGCATGTCACATGTATGCATGTGTGTATGAATGCATATAATTACATGTATATTTATATGCATATCTGTTTGCACAATTTACGCAAATTGGAATGCGTATTTTTGTGTATCATGTATGACTGCATGTATGTGAGCATGCATATAAATGAGCACCTACCCAAGGCCAATACAATCCACCCAACCACAAAATATCACTAATCCACCCACCCACCCATCAATTCGGCATCCCATTCATCAACTCAAACGCCCATTAATCCATCAGCGCAACCAACCATCACCCCATTCATCCATCCATCCATCTCGCCAACGTCCTCCTCCCAATTACCCAGCGTGCACCGGAAACGTTTCCTGCAGCGTCGTACACAAAAGTCGTCTGCCGTAACAGTTGTTGTTGTTGCTTTTCAGTTGAGTCGATCCGATTACCAACAGATCGTGAACTGCGTGTCGCGAACGGAGGGAGGGGTTCAGGAGATGTCCTGGCTGTTCTCAGCAACCCCATCCATCCTCCTCGTCCTCCTCTTCATCCTCTGGTGCATCTCCTTCATCCTCATCATCGTCCTCTTCCCCGATGACTACCCGAGTAAGTGCACGTGCACTCAATATCGAACATGCATGCATACACGCGCACACAGACACAGATATACAATGCAATACAATGCATACGCACATACATGCACACGCACGTACATGCACTATGTTAGATACATTTTGTCTTTATCCTGTTCTGCTGCTAGAATCAGACATTAGTGAACACCTGGGTTGATAAATGATTAACGTATAGGGATTGGCTTGGCGCCAATCGTCTTGCCACTGTATAAATTCAAGTGCAGCGTAGGCTGATTAGACAATTGTGTGCTGTGGTTTTGAGACGACGGTCTCCTTTGGTTTGAGCGCTGTTCGCTCCTTTGATGTGGTTCCACATCGTTTGCGGGTTTCGAGACTGATGAGTCTTTCTACATTGTCTACATCGCCTTCTGTGGTGAACTTTCTGGACGAAGATGACGTGCGTCTACAGAGGTCTCCGTTAGACTGGCTGACGTTTGAGGTGTGTCGCAGGTGCTCTGCGTTTTCCGATCTTCCCGGTTTCTTCCTTGAGAAGGTATTGTGTAAAGTTTGCTGTACATACTGCTCTTGTTATTAGACTCATATATGTTATTTCAACCCGGGGCCTTACTTATATTCTATCATACCTAGACAAACGTAACAATATGTTGGCACGTTTGGATTAACAGTAGAATCTTTTATAGATCAAAACAAATAAACGAGCGAGACAAATAGTCTCTGATGTTTCAGTTTTTGTTCATTTACTTCTGATCATCATCCGTGCTGCTCGAAGATAGCCATAAACATCCGACGACAAGTGGTTCAAGCTACGCCAATAAAATTCATTAGTGTATTGGCACGTAAGACAGGCATAACGACAGTAGTTGAACCACCATCCTCCTCCTAAAGAAGCGCAGTTGCCAGATGACCGTCTGTCGTTGTCTGAATCCCAGGTTGTGAAGTTCATTCCACCGAGGAACACATCACTCGACACAGAAGTGCTGGTGAGCGAATCTCCGGCATTTCCTCCGCTGAATCCTGAGAGACGAAGGGTGTATTTGTTGTTCTCCGAATCAAGAGAAAAAGCGGAATAATCGGCGTGGTACCATGCACCGTTTGTTCTGCGTTGTACCTGAGGAAAGTACGTAGGATCAGCAAAACCTTAATTCTATTTTTCCATAGTATAATCGAAGTAAATCCAAGTTCTGTAGGTTATATGCACACAATGAAAACAATGTACAGAAACACAAAACCAATAATTATTATGTCAATAGGTAGCCTATTATACCCTACGTCTATTCGAGCTTGATGAAAGCTCGTATTTAAATTATTATGATCACTCCCTCAACCACTTTAAATACCGATCCACCAACTCATAATCTGTTGGCTTATGCCCGCCGAGAGTCTCAAAGTTTGAACTCGTTAGAGTGAATAGAGTCGTTACTAATGTTCATTTTTAACGCTATGTAATTTTTAATAATATTTTCAAACATCTGTATTAACGTCATTAGCTTCGGAAACGGAACTACTGTCCGAAGACTGAGGTATACAAGCACAGCAAGACGTGTAAAATAGACTGCCTATGCTGTCAAATGACCCTTGGCCATCCTGGTCATTTGTCGTCTTCATCACCTGCCATAGCTCGGCCTCGGCTTGATTTCGTCAGTAGGTGTGACCTGAAGCGATAAGAGGTCCACCCCTAGTCCATGTGTTCCACCAATGATGACCCATTGAGTTGGCAGTTGTCTTGTCTTCAACCGGGTTGGTCTCTCCACAAACAAGTTTTCTTGTTGGCAGTTACTTCGAGCGAACCTTGGATTCTTGGGCACGAAATAGCACATTGGAAATCAAAAACCCTTAAGTTTACGTCCAACAAACGTCAAGCCCCATTTCTGGGACGGTGGGCGATCGCTCTTCCAACCCCAACCTCCTCCTTCCATTGGTAGACACCACTGCCAGATACATGAAGAAAGCAGCTTACTATAGAAAATACTACAATGTTAGCGAAAGATTGTCATCTCTAAATTATCGACGTTGTTAAATAGCCTACCTCTATGCGAAGGGTATAGAAGAATCTGTTGGTCAATCGGTGGATTTTTTCGTTTCCCAACCAAAACTCTCCTCTTCCGATATCTCCAAATCCATTTCTGTATTCGATCCAGCTTCGGCTGAAGTTAAGAGAACCGTTAAAGCGATGCATAATAACTATCCAGTTGTTTATGATTGGCGGAACGGGACCTCTTTCCAAGTCAAATCCGAACGCTATAATTATGTAAAGTATAAAAAACACCTTATACGATAATTATAGCGCAATATTTCTATGTCACTGACCGTTGGATTCAAACAAACAAAATAGCCAACAAATATCATGCACAGAAGCAATATCCGCCGCATTCGACCTATATGCTTAATTTCAAAACTGCTTCCACTGCGCAGCTGTCCACTCAAAACTTGATTAGGCCTACTGCAACAGTACTCCTTGTTCTTAAACCTCGAATCTACGCAACTTTTGCATCTTAAACTCATCCAACATTCACTGGCCTCCTTTCCACCCGAGAGTAATTTTGCTAAGATGACATAAAAATAATTTTCGTTTTATCAACAATCCGGTTGACAGACCGCAACCGGTTACAGTGTACAAACTGTACAATTATACAGTTGAAACAATTTACAGGAACTCAGATTACTGATTACAAAATACACAAATCTTAACTAACTGCAATACATGGCGCTAATAGCAGCCTACAAAGCATATCCGCCCAACGGGGGCTCGAACTCGCTACCTCTCGCACTATATATAAGCCGGCGTATTATCCATTACTCTACCGGGCCCCACATCTTAACTATTTCCCGCTGGATGGGGTCACCCGTGACCCCATTAACAGCATAGGTACCAAAACAATTCCGGCTGGAATGAGTTAAATGTACCCTTACAATATGGATACTCAAAGAGAAATTATGAATGTAAGTTCACTTACTGAAGTCTTAGACCATTCCTATCAGCACTGGAAAAGTAGGGCTACAGCAATTTCGTTTGAATGACAGCTTACATTGCTACCATTGCAATGTGGAAATCTAGAAAAATTTCTCATGGGGTTGGGCACACTTCCATATAACACCCATCTTGGCAACACGCGCATCGGCGACCGCCCGCTGGACGATCGATTGCCCCCTCCCCCCAAAAAAACCTCAATTTCCACCAGAGTATGAGAACCATTTTGTTTTATTAAAGACTGACTATGAAGGCCCTTTCTCGATGGAAAATATAATATTTACTATAATTTTGCATTAAAAACATACAGGAAAATGTGGAAACCCTGCAAAAGGAATGGAAAGCGGCAGGTCTAAGAATCAATATCAACAAGACAAAGACAATGACATTCGGGAGGAGGGAGAGTACGAAGGTGGTAGAGGTGGACGGAGAGAGCTTAGAGAACGTAGAGGGATTTGTATATATGGGAAGCCTGCTGACTTGGGACAACGACTGTGGGAAGGAGATAAAGAGAAGAATAGCGAAGGCAGCAGGAGCAATGGCGGGTTTCGGAAGTATCTGGAGGAGCCGAGAGATTAGTATACAGACAAAGATAAAGATCATCAAAACATGCATATTCAGTGTACTGTTATATGCATGTGAAACATGGACGCTACGCAAACATGACAAAAACAAACTATTAGCATTATGAGGTGCTACAGAAGGACACTACGCATCAGATGGCAGCAGAAGATAACGAACAAGGAAGTACGCATAAGAGTGTAAAACACCAGAAACATCGTACAGCAAATAATGGAAAGGAAGCTCAATTTCTTCGGACATGTTTGCCGGATGAACAACAACCGACTAGTAAAGAAGACCATATTCGGAATGATCGACGGTACGGGAATCAGAGGAAGACCAAGTATATAGAGAATGGTTGGACGATGTATATAAGAGATTGGTGTGGTATGGACATACACGGACTCAGCCTAATAGCACAGGAGAAGAGTAGGCCTAAATGGAGAAAAACAGTGAAACTTGCGATTGACACCAACGGGTGTTGAACCCACGGACGATGATGATGATGATGATGATGACGACGACGATGATGATGATGATGATGATGATGATGATGATGATGATGATGATGATGATGATGACGACGACGATGACGACGACGACGACGACGACGACGACGACGACGACGACGACGACGACGACGATGACGATGATGATGATGATGATGATGATGATGATGATGATGATGATGATGATGATGATGATGATGATGATGATGATGATGATTATACAAACAATGATCAATAACAATCATGATAGCAACAACAACAGCTGTTACAATGATCGTTGGTGTTGTTGATGATGCAATTGTTTTTTTTTAGGTCCGCATGATATTTTCGAGACACCGAATGTAATTGTAGGTCACAGTAATTGTTAGATCACAGTTAAACGCGAATGTAGTCGAGAATATAAATCACTGGATAAGCCTAAAGTACAGCAGTAGAATGAGAGCTACTACATTACGTTACTATTATAGTGCTCAAAGTGATTGCTTTTACTGGCTGGAACTTTGACTTTACCAATTGCGAGTTTCCATGATTTCTGAGTTTCGTTCTTGATGGCGATGTCGTGCGCACTAAGACGTCGGTCAACCTCTTGAAGACTTGTCATAACGGTACCTTGCTGATTCTTCATTTGCTGAAACGATGTATTGAGGAACTCGTAAGTTCCTTGCAATTGTTCCTGTGAACGTCTGTCAACCGATTGAAGACTTCTCAAAACGGTGTCTTGCCGATTCTTCATCTCTTGAAATGACGTATTGAGAAGATCGTGAACGCTTTGAACTTGTTTCATGTAGATATCTTGCTCCTGCGAACGTCTGTCAATCGCTTGAAGACTTGTCATAACGATGTCTTGCTGATTCTGCATCCGTTGAAACGATGTATTGAGGAACTCGTAAATACCTTGCACTTGGTCCTGCGAACGTCTGTCAATCGCTTGAAGACTTGTCATAACGGTGTCTTGCTGATTCTGCATCCGTTGAAACGATGTATTGAGGAACTCGTAAATTCCTTGCACTTGGTCCTGCGAACGTCTGTCAGCCGATTGAAGACTTGTCATAGCGGTGTCTTGCTTATTATTCATTTGCTGAAACGATGCATTAAGAATCCTCATGCTTTGAAATTGCTCCTGCGAACGTCTGTCAATCGCTTGAAGACTTGTCATAACGATGTCTTGCTGATTCTGCATCCGTTGAAACGATGTATTGAGGAACTCGTAAATTCCTTGCACTTGGTCCTGCGAACGTCGGTCAATCTCATGAAATTCAGCAAACATCTGACGAATCTCTGTTGCGATGCTGACCGACGTGTCTCCAGTCTCACAGCCCTGAACAGTGCACTGACCATTCACTGGAATAATCATGCAGTGCGTTGATATAACTGCTAATACTGCAATGTTAAAGGCCGAAAATGACCCCATTGCGACTAAATCTCTAAGTACAGTGTGGAATTGACTACTGAATCCTTCTCTTTAAAAAGACATGCTTCAGACCAAGCATACTTTTCTAAAATGAGCTATGTCTTCCTGACACATGATTGGTCATGCTGATGTTGAATTTTAATTTCTACTTCCGCATGAAAATTTTGAGTTTGGCCTACTAATTGCCCTGCTGGGTCATGTGAACGGATCATACTGATTTAAAGCATATTATGTATTATTATAGATCTCCTACGTGACCTCTTTGGTTGAAAATATAAATTAATGTAGGCCTACTCTTAGGCTATAATATCTATGTGTGTAGTAAACTTGTTGATTGCGGCCGCCCGTATTCCTACCCTCTGACCGGGTACTGGTCGGATTAAGACTTAGTAGACTGTAATTATGATCGATGTGGTCGGGAACGGTTCGTAAAACCATTGGAAACGGACATAGCCTATAGATTTGTCCTCTAGGGTTCGTTATGTCTTATGTTACCGGTGCAAACCTACAATGAGTTTATATCATCATAAAGGTCATTGTCTAAAACTATAATTGGATGTGTCCCATTTAACTGCTATAAAATTATGACTGTGTTGAAATCACTGTTTTGGGCTTTTCTTTCTGGGCGCAGCCAGTCAGTGGTTTTTGGTTCTACCCGATCTGACTGGTCCAGGGTCTCCTTTGGCCTTCCACAAGGTTCTATCTTAGGGCCTTTGCTTTATGTTTTGTACACTTCTGACTTAAATAAGATCCTGTCTTCTGTGGGGGTTGCGGCACATCAATATGCTGATGACACTCAGGCATACGTCCAGGGGCCAGCTTTAGAGGCTATCTCACTAGTTGAGAAAATTCTCATGACCTCGGAAATGATTAGTGCCTGGATGTCGTCCAACCGCCTCAGGCTTAATCCTGGAAAAACACAGTTTATTTGGGTTGGAAGTCGCATGCAAGTTTCTAAAGTTGATATGCAAAATCTGCAACATTGCTTTCCTGGCATGACTTTTTCTACCACTGTGCGTGATTTGGGTGTGACCTTGGACCAGGAATTGACCCTTTCTGATCATGTGAGAAATGTATGTCGCACTTGCTTCTACCATCTTCGTCAGATTCGCTCGGTGCGTCGCTCTCTTACAACTAAAGCCGTCACTACTCTGATGCATGCATTTATTTGCACAAGAGTTGACTATGGCAGTGCCATTTATGCGGGCTTAACTCTTTCACGCATTAACAAGTTACAATCTGTCCTTAATGCTGCAGCTCGCCTGATTGGTGGCATTCCAAAGTTTGGGCATATATCAAGTTTTATACGGGAGGAACTGCACTGGTTGCCTATGCAAAAACGTATTGAGTTTAAGATTCTAATGCTCATGCGTAATTGCCTAGCAGGCCAAGCTCCTATCTATCTTATGGAACTTTGTGTGCCTGTGCTATCCATTCCAGGCCGTAGATTCCTTCGCTCTGCAACGCATGGTGACCTGGTTGTTCCTAGGGCTCGATCTTTCACAGTGCTGCATAGAAGTTTTGCTATGGTCGGTCCGTCTTTCTGGAATAAGTTACCTATTAGTCTCCGTAATGAACTTCTTTGTCTTTCTTTGCCCCTTTTCCGCAAGCGTTTGAAAAGGCGCCGTAACAAATGCGCGCATGACAAAAGCGCGCAGACAAATGCGCGCAGACAAGTGCGCGCAGACAATAGCGCGCAAAGCGCGCAACTGGAACCTTCCCAGACAAAAGCGCGCAACCAAAGCGCGCAAAAAAGCGCGCAACGATCAAACATACATACATACAAACATGCATAGTATTTACATATGTACGTATATACATAAATCCATGCATGCATACATACATATATAGTTATATACATACAATACATACATACTCACATACATACATACATGCATACATACATGCATACATATATACATATGGTATTTACAAATGTACATATATAATTATATATACATAAATACATGCATGCATACATACATACATACATACATACATACATACATATATACATACCATACATGTACATACATACATACTTACTACATTCTCACATACATACATACATACATACATACATACATACATACATACATACATACATACATACATACATACATACATACATACATACATACATACATACACGCATACACGCATGCATATATACATACATGCATTGCATACATACATATATGCATGCATGCATACGTACATACATACATGCATACATGCTACATACACATATGTATACATACATACAATACATAAATACATACATGTATAAAAATATTTTGTGTACTGGGTCTATGTGTTCTTCGTCGCGCGCGCATTTGTCTGCGCGCATTTGTCGTGAGCGATTTTGTTACTGCGCGCATTTGTCTGCGCGCATTTGTCTGCGCGCTTTTGACATGCGCGCTTTTGACCGTGCACCGTTTGAAAACCATTCTCTTTGACTATGGTTTGGTGTCAGGTCGGGAGCGCCTCTGAGGAGTTCTCTTGAAGTGGCGCTATATAAATGTTCAATTACAATTACAATTACAATTACTGTTGATTGTAACCCGTTTCTATGATTTTCCTATGGTTTTCCAACTTAGACATTGCTCAATCAATTATTCATAGTTTATACAGCGCTCCGTCAAAAAGAAAGTTTTCTCAAGCAGCAAATGAAACAATGATTATTGGGAGATGATGCTTTCGAATTGCCGTAAGTAGAAGAGCGAAACACACGACCGCGTCTCTGAGTAGGCTTCTTGAAAAGATGCTAGGCTATATAGATTTTCGAAATTAATTAATTAACGAATGAATGACGGCCAGCAGTGTTTAATCTAGACGTCTCTGGGGGGGGGGGGGGAAGTTCCCCCAGGATTGACATTTCCCCCCCCCAGAAAATTTGACAAAATGATATTGGTTTTTAGTTACTACTTTCATCATTGTTTTACATGAAGTGTTATAATATACTGTGATGTTATTTACTATTATATGATTATAATGACATTATTTACTATTATTATATATGATACTATCATGTTGCAATGAGTGTAACTTACCCCGGTACTGTATATATATTTGTATAATTTTTGCACAACTAAAAACAGATATGACATTCCCTCCAGAAAATTTGACAAAATGATAATAGTTTTAGTTGCTGTTTACATCATCGTATTACGTGAACTGTTATAATATTGTAATAGCCTACTATTAATTATTATATGGTTAATGCATGATTATAATGTTATTATTTACTATTATAATATATGACACAATCCTGCTAAAATGAGAACAACTTACTGCTAATATTTGTACAAATACTACTTTTGTACAACTGAATGGCTTCTCACCAGTGGTATCCTTCAAAATTTAAACTGTAAAATTTCAAAATGTTTGGTCCTATTATTTGAACACATATAGTAAAACCTAAAAACAACATCATTACTACACATGTATGGTTTCCTGAATTTGGTACCGGTAGTTTATTAGTTCTTGGTTGGTTTGTGTACCATTAAATATGATTTCAGAAAGTATGTCCTGGTCAGCAATTCAGGACCATCTTGGGAAATAGGGTTAAACTGACAAAGTGCTGAAAAGTCAGCTTATATAGGCTACTATTATATTCATGTCTGCATTTATTCATTAGAATAACTCAGCAACAGGAGAACTGAGCTGCTGAACTCGATGAATAAATATATTTTTATTGAAATTATAATCATATATATATATATATATATATATATATTGGATCCTAAAACACTTTTTTTATCAGTGCTGAATAGTCTAATGGAGTTATTTTGGTAAAATGACACCTTCAAAGAGTGCCATTACAGTGTGGAAATAACCCCCCCCCCCCCAAATATTTGTTAAGTGTTGCTTATATCTATTGAAGTCCACTCTTATAAGCACTGAAAAGTACAGGCATTTTTGTTAAGATGACACATTAAAATGCTGCCATTGCAATGTGGAAATTCAAAAAGTTTCTGATGAGGCTCTGAAAAAGTACAGGTATTTTGTTAAGATGGTACCTTAAAATGCTACCATTGCAATGTGGAAATTCAAAAAGTTTCTGATGAGGCTCTGAAAAAGTACAGGTATTTTGTTAAGATGGTACCTTAAAATGCTACCATTGCAATGTGGAAATTCAAAAAGTTTCTGATGAGGCTCTGAAAAAGTACAGGTATTTTGTTAAGATGGTACCTTAAAATGCTACCACTGCAATGTGGAAATTCAAAAAGTTTCTGATGGGGAGGGGCACAGCCCTCTCCCCATACCCCTCCCCCTACAGGTCTCGGCGCTACGCGCCTCACGAGCGTCCTTCGGACGCTCGATTGTCTCCCCCCCCCCCAGAAACCTGAATTCCCCCAGCGGGGACTAGATTAAACACTGGACGGCCAGTGATAAGCTATAGCCTATAGGACAAAAAACGTCATGAATTTTACACCATGAAAGTCATCAGTCTGATGGGAGTAATTTCGAACAGCGAGTTTGTAGTTTAAAGCCTCAAAGGAAACATTTAAATTCCAATTTTCATCATTTCAGGACAACTTACTTCTCGCGAAATGCATTTACAGCATCGAAATGAATCATAAAAAATCATGAATCCCACTCAGACCTCTTGACATAAATATATGAATCTTTGTCTGTGCTACGATGCAGAATTGCAAAGAACGTACGAGCGTTGGTGGAATATTTTGACCCCGCAATTTATTTTTTCTCCATTTCTATGGTGCCCCTTCAAGCTAACTACTCAGAGGCGCTCCCGATTACAGCGTGGACACTTCATCGAAGTTTCATGCCAAAGCGCACGAGAAATTGCAAGTGAAAGACTTACTGAAGATCCCTATGCGGCGGCTGCTGTGGATTCGAACATGGACCCCTCCGTCTACAAGGCACCGAACGCCAACAGTGCCGGAAGTAATATCAGTCACGTGGCCTCTCCAACCGATAGTCGGAAAGAGAGGTCACGTGACTGATATTACTTGCGGCACTTACTAATCTACTGCCACCATACACCACCGCGCCCCATAATTTATTTATTTATTTCTCCATTTCTATAGCGCCCCTTCAGGTTAGCTACTCAGCGCGGACATCGGAGCATCGGAGTTTCATGACCGATTCGTCAACATGGCTACTTATGATATCATGTCTTTACTGTCACAAAAAGCTTCAAAATGTTGTTCGCTTCATCTGAAGATAATTATGCCTTTCAGATGTGTTAGATACATGTAGCGATTAGATGATACAGCGCTTCTACGTGGCAGAAACTGCGCTATGTTACTATGTAAGTGTTCAGATACGCGTCGTGCATACTAACATGTTGTTGCTCTCAGTGAATGGAGCAGAGTTTGAGCACAAGACCCCGAGGTTAAAAGCAAAGGTCGATTGTTGCAGAAGACGATGTTGAGAGTGAATGCACTGAAGTTCGGTGCATCAGTAATTACATGTAATATGTACACGAGCTAGCAGTATAAAACTTAGACACATGGGATGAAGTCCAATGCAATATATCATAATTATGTGAAGGCGACAAAACTCCTGGCAGTAGACCTATCCATGGCTTGAATGTGTCGGTGTTTCGAATATGCGGGCACAAAGCACTTACATGATAAGGAACAGAGACTTGAAAATTGAACCGTTTATGATGGGCAACCAGACCAACTGTTGACAACGTGATGAAAATGAATGTAAAATCACATCGAACCAAATAAACCTGCCTTGCCAGAAATACAGTAAGCTTTAGACAGCCGGGTAAGAAGATCATGGGATAAGTAGATCAGTATCAAGAATAAGGGTTTAGGGACTCGATTAAACTAAGCAGATGACTATAGGCTTTGAGTAATAGTTGAAACCCTTGCAAATCGGAACTTGACAGTAGTAGTCCATGCATCATTGTACGTAGAGAGAGAGAGAGAGAGAGAGAGAGAGAGAGAGAGAGAGAGAGAGAGAGAGAGAGGGGGGGGGGGAGGGAGGGGGGGAGGGAGGGAGGGACGGACGGACGGACGGAGGGAGGGAGCATGCAGACTTTGGGGCTTTCGTTAACTTCGTCGACCCTTCAGGTCGACTCGTGCTTTAAGGGGGGGGGGTATGTTAGATACATTGTGTCTTTGTCCTGTTCTGCTGCTAGAATCAGACATTAGTTGAACACCTGGGTTGATAAATGATTAACGTAGGGATGGGCTTAGCGCGAATGGTCTTGCCGTTGTATAAATTCAAGTGCAGCGTAGGCTGATTAGACAATTGTGTGCTGTGGTTTTGAGACCACGAATTGGTTTGAGCGCTGTTCGCTCCTTTGATGTGGTCCCGCGCCGTTTGCGGGTTTCGAGACTGACGAGTCTTTCTACATTGTCTACATCGCCTTCTGGGGTGAACTTCTTGCGGTATTCTAGGTATATGCTGTGGTTGTGAGGTACAGGGTTGGAGAATAACTACACAAAATATACCATTCGATGCCCAAACGGTTGTTTTAGGAATACCTAAAAGCATTTTTTTTAGATCCTAAGCCTTTAAAAAGTTATCCGGGAAAAACGGGCCCGGGGTCCGGTCGGACCCCTCCCCCTTGGGCACTCGAGGGTTATACTCGTATGTTATTTCAACTCGGGGCCTTACTTATATTCTATCATACATAGACGAACGTAATGTTAAGATTTTTGCACTGAGGGATGGCTTGCCCTCATTTATTGCTTGCCCCCATTATTTGCTGCTGTTGCTGCTATTATGTGCTGCTGCTGCTTGCTGCTGCTGCTGCTGCTTGCTGCCTGCTGGCTTGGCCGGCTCAGCCTGCTGGCCCAGCCGGCTCGGGCTCCGCCTCTCTAGCCTAGCCGGTTTGGCCCAGCCGGCTCGGGCTCCGCCCCCTAGCCCGGCCGGCTCGGGCTCCGCCTCTCTAGCCTAGCCGGTTTGGCCCAGCCGGCTCGGGCTCCGCCTCTCTAGCCCAGCCGGCTCGGGCTCCGCCTCTCTAGCCTAGCCGGTTTAGCTCAGCCGGCTCAGGCTCCGCCTCTCTAGCCCAGCCGGCTCAGACTCCGCCCCCCTAGCCCGGCCGGCTCGGGCTCCGCCTCTCTAACCCAGCCGGCTGGCTTAACCTCTGCCCAGCCTGCGCTGGTAGTGTATATAAGGAAGCTTGCTGCTCTTGCTCAGGGCAGACGAATGGCCTGGCGAAGAACGCGGTAAAACGCGTAGTAGTTGGCTGATGATCTGGCTTGACGAGCGGTAAAACGCTTGTTGAGTGATACTGTTGTGGAGAGAGGTAAAATCCTGAATACCAGCCTTGAGCTTGAACATCGGCCTCTTCAGGTGCTCCTCCACGTGACTGGGGTTGCGGTTTCCGACTACCGCAACCTAGCTGACGGACGAAGCGGCTACGACGACGGTTCTACTCCGGGTGCTGCAGAGGCAGAGACGACGGTCCGTCGTGCTTGACGACGCCGGTTCGATTCCTGACCACCGCGGATCTGCTCCGACCATTCACGCAGGCTCTATTGCCTGCCGTGCTTGACGACGCCGGTTCGATTCCTGAACGCTTCGCATTCTACTCCTGGCGCTACGGAAGTCACTGGGACCTGCAACGACGGTTCGACTCCTAGCGTATCCGCGACGAATCTACTCCTAGCCTCGACGATTCGAAGCTGGCGCTACATAAACTGCTGCATCGACGCACGGAAGCTGGCGCTACATAAACTGCTGCATCGACGCACGGAAGCTGGCGCTACATAAACTGCTGCATCGACGCACGAAAGCTGGCGCTACATAAACTGCTGCATCGACGCACGGAAGCTGGCGCTACATAAACTGCTGCATCGACGCACGAACTCTGGCGCTACATAAACTGCTGCATCGACGCACGAACTCTGATTCAAGCGCTGCAGAAACTGACACAAACAGTTCGTTCTTGAAGTGCTATAGCGATTGTGACGCAATAAATTACTTGTGCTGTGAACTCTACCTGATCATCGTGGTTTCTTCAATAAACGTGTTTAAGCCTAGCCGGCTAGTCCTTGGTCTACAGCCAAGGCCGTACTGCGCGGACTGACTAAGGGTACCTTTGACGACTGGGGTTGGTACTCGGCTCCTGGTGTTTTCGCCCAACCCCTGGTCCGCTACAAACTGGTCCCGCGAAGTGGGGTGACTGGAAAAACTCTGCACCGCTTCAAGCTGATTCCGCGGAAGTGGTTTTGAAAGATTCGCTGCACTTCTACGAACTGGTGAGAATTTCGACGGAACGACAACAATGTGGAATCCTCTGATCGGTGACATGGACGGAAGCGTCGCTGGCTTCCCAACGACTTCTACACCCGCCGCAGGACGAGGAAGGGACCTCCTGGTCGACTACGAGGTCGAGTCCAGCAGATTCCTCGATAAAATCGACTTCGAGGACGCACCGAAGAAGGACCGAAAAACCGTGCTGATTTCGGAAAGGGACGCGAGCAGGCTGGAATCAAAAGTCCTGGAAAACGTCGGTCGCATGGTCGGCGAAAAGAAGAGCCCTATGAAGCCCGGAAAATTCGACGGAACCGGATCCCTGGAGTCGTTCCTGGCACAATTCGACGTCTGCGCAAGACACAACCGATGGACTGCAGCCGATAAAGTCGACTTCCTTCGTTGCTCCTTGGAAAAGGCGGCAACGCAGCTGCTTTGGGACTTCGGAGCCAGCACCGAGGTCACGTATGAACAGCTCGTCGAGAGACTACGTCAACGCTACGGGTCGGAGGGTCAAGCTGAGACCTTCCGAGCGCAGCTCTACTACCGCCGACAGCGAGCTGATGAGACTCTCGGCGACTTGCTGCACGACATCCGGAGACTCGTCGTTCTTGCCTACCCGGTCCCGTCCAACGAAACGACGGAAATTCTTGCGAAGGACGCTTTCCTTGAAGCGATCCGCGACCGGGAGCTGTCTCTCAAGGTGAGAGAACGAGAGCCGAAAACCATCGACGAGGCGTACCGAACCGCTCTACGCCTGTCCGCGTACCAACAGACGTCGGACATGGAGGATCGTCGGAGACCTGCCAACCGAGTGCGAGGGTCTCAAGAAGTCGACGCCGGTGGACAGCTCCAGTCTCAATTGGACAGCTTCTTCGCCTCGCAACGTAAGTGGCAACAGGACATGGAAGGGAGGATCTGCCGACAGCTGGACGAACTCCGAAGCTCGCATCGGACGAGTTTCGGCGCAGAACCGACTGCCCCTCGGACGGTTCCATCTACCGTTCCTACTCCTTCGTCTCCGCCTCGAGGAAACGCTTCAGGTGGTCCCGGACGCGGGATAACCTGCTTCAGCTGTGGACAGGTGGGCCACGTGGCTCGCCGGTGTCGCCAGCGCCAACAATTCTCCAACCGAAGTGACGACGCACGCACCTCGGACCCACCGACGTCTGAACAGAACGGAACAACCGTCACGAACCATACAACGAGAGACCGAGCATCGGGTGTGACAAACAACGCGATCTACATCCGTGGAACGATCAACGGACAACAAAGAACTTGCCTAGTGGACACTGGGTCGGAGGTAAGCCTAGTTCCCTCTGCTGATGTTGATGGTTTGACGCTCCAGCCTAGCACGCGCATCCTTTTGGCAGCTAATGGAACGCAGATTAGAGTCTTGGGTCAGCTTGATGTTCCGATTAAGATTTCTAGAGGGTTTTCTATCGACACTAGTTTTCTTGTCTCTGATCAAATTGGTGAACCAATGCTTGGCATGGATTGGTTGAGGCAGCATCGTTGTCGCTTGGGTTTTGGACAGGGTGCATTGTTTATTGGTCGACGCCGCATTCCTTTGGTTAAGGGCAATGGATCGCTTTGGTGTCGCAGGGTTATGGTTGCCGAGGAAACAACTGTCCTTCCTCGTTCCCAGTGTGATATCCCGTGTAAAACTCAGTATCGTGATTTGACGACCTCCGCACAAGCCTGGATGACTGAGTCTAAAGAAATCCAGCCTGGGTTGCATGTAGCCAGAGTTGTGTTGGGTGATGATGCTGATGATGCCTGTATTCGTGTGGTGAATTTGAATGAACAGCCTGCCCTGTTGACGGCTAACCAAATGTTGGGCGACTTGCACCCCGTAAAGGTTGAGGAAGACAATGAGAGACAGACGGGTACTGCCGACGACAACTCTTTGATCGGGAAACTAATGGACGAAATCTCTGAGGACGTCCCGTCTGATGTGAAGGAGCGACTGAAGGACTTATTGGTCGAATATGAAAGTATTTTCTCGACCACTGACCATGACTTGGGTAGGACTATGATTTCTCAGCATAGAATCGATACTGGAGACTCTCGTCCGGTGAGACAATCTTTGCGTAGACAACCGCTTCCGTATCAGGCTGCTATTGACGCACAACTGGACCAGAAATTGGCTACTGGGGTGGTTGAACCAGCTGTTAGCGAGTGGGCAGCAAACGTGGTCCTCGCTAAGAAAAAAGACGGTTCCCTGAGATTTTGTATTGACTACCGGAAACTGAACAACCAGACTCAGAAGGATTCTTATCCTCTTCCTAGAATTGATGCTTGTCTTGATGCTTTGTCGGGCGCTGGGTGGTTCAGTACTTTGGATTTGCGCAGCGGGTACCATCAGGTCATGATGAACCCAGGTGACTCCGATAAGACTGCTTTCATCACTCGGCGAGGGACTTTTCGGTGGCGGGTCATGCCCTTCGGCTTATGTAACGCACCGGCTACCTTCCAGCGGCTTATGGATATCGTTTTCTCTGGGTTGAACTTTGAATTATGTCTGGTGTACTTGGACGATGTAATAATCTTCAGCAGTACTGCGGAGCAACACTTGGACAGATTGGGTCAAGTTTTTGGGAGGCTTAAAGATGCTAACTTGAAACTGAAGCCTAGCAAATGCCATCTGTTCCGACGCACGGTATCCTTTCTTGGACATATTGTGACTGCGGACGGGATATCTGTTGATCCATCCAAAGTACAGGCAGTAACCGAGTGGCTTACGCCCAGATGCTTAAAGGAGGTACGGGCTTTTGTAGGATTGTGCTCCTATTACCGTAAGTTCATTCGGGGTTTCTCTTTGGTCGCCGCTCCTTTGTTTGCTTTGACGAGGAAGGACCAACCGTTCCTGTGGGGAGATGAATGCCAGGAAGCTTTCGACCGCTTGAAGGACGCATTGACTATGGCTCCTGTACTCAGCTTACCAGTGGATGATGCCGCTTACACTCTGGACTGCGATGCCTCTGACGTCGGAATTGGTGGGGTACTTTCCCAGAATATCGACGGCGAAGAACGGGTGATTGCGTACGGTAGTCGGTTGTTTTCAGCAGCCGAACGCAATTATTGTATTACCCGAAAGGAATTGCTGGCCGTGGTAAACTTCACCCAAGTCTTTCGTCAGTACTTGCTGGGTAGGCGGTTTACCCTCAGAACGGACCATGCTGCGCTGCGATGGTTACAGCACACTCCTGACCCGATCGGGCAACAAGGACGATGGTTGGAGAAGTTGGCCGAGTTTGACTTCGAAATACTGCATCGTCCTGGACGCAAGCACGGAAACGCCGATGCTTTGTCCAGAAGGCCGTGCCGACAGTGTCATTGGGAGGAAGCTGATGCTACGGACCACTTCGTGCGGGAGGTAACGGAAGTGACGACAGGAAGCGACAGTACGACCGACATAGTGAGATCGCAGAAGGAAGACTCCGTCTTAAGCCTGGTGAGATCCTGGCTGAGCGAAGGGATGCCGAGTCTGCAGGAAATTCTGCAGGAGGAAGAGGCCGTTAAGGTCTATTGGCACCAGCGGGACGCGTTGTACCTGAAGGACGATGTGATCTACCGACGGACGCCAGACGAACTGGAACAAGTACTCGTGCCAAAGGATCTTCGAGAAGACTACTTGAGGCTGGCGCATACTGGCGTGACCGGTGGACATCTGGGCATTCGTCGTACTCGATGGCAGGTTCGAAGACGTGCCTATTGGGTCGGATGGTCCGGAGACGTAAAGAGGTTCTGTCGACACTGCGACGGATGTTGCCGGTACCGACGGGGCGCGCTACAAAGACAAGGTCCTCTGCAGCCCGTGACCTGTGGAGAGCCGTGGGAGCGAGTGAGCGTGGACGTTACGGGCCCGCATCCGAGAAGCAAGAAGGGGAACGTCTACATTCTGACCATGATGGACAACTTCTCAAAGTTCGCCGAAGCCGTTCCGATGGCCAATCAGGAGGCAACCACGGTGGCCAAGGCGTTAGTGGAGACGATCGTCGTCCGTTATGGGGCACCGCTCCAGATTCTGACGGACCAAGGGAGGAACTTCGAAGGACATGTGTTCCAAGAAATGTGTCGGCTCCTGGAGGTGGACAAGGTCCGGACGTCAAGCTATCGACCGCAGAGCAACGGTATGATTGAGAGGTACCACCGCACGCTCAACTCCATGTTAGGAAAGGTGGTGAGCGAAAATCAGCGAGACTGGGACGAGCATCTACCATACGTGGCGGCCGCCTACCGCGCCTCGATCCACGACGTAACGGGTTTCTCGCCAAACTACCTGATCTTCGGAAAAGAGAACCGAGCACCGCTGGACCTTGTTTACGGGCCGCCGGAAGGAACCGACGAGAGTGGACTCACCTATTCCACCTACGTGGCCGAACTGTCGGAGAAATTCGAGAAGGCGTACGGCACTGCGCGGCAAAGCCTCAAGAAGAACGCCGAGAGACGCAAGCACAACTACGACTTGCGAGTGCGCCCTGCAAAGTTCGAGGAAGGTGACTGGGTCTACTACTTCAGCCCACGGAAGTTCGTCGGACGCAGCCCGAAGTTTCAACGGAACTTCACGGGTCCGTTCCGGATTGTGCGGGCGTGCGGTCCCGTCAACTACCTTCTCCAAAAATCGCTGAAGTCCAAGCCCTTCGTATCGCACGTCGATAAACTCCGCCACTGTTACGGGAGGACGAAGGGACAATGGAGCGAAACGGGAGCAGGGACGACCGATGGACCACCCGCGGAAGCAGCGAACGGAGCCACCGCTTCTTCGAGCGGTCGGCCAGGACACCGCTGGAAAGGAACGCTTTCAGCGGAAGGAGCGACTTCTGGGGATCGACATGGTCCCGACGACGACGGCGCAGCCATGCCGGTTGTCAATCAGCCAAGGAACAGAACGCCTGGAACGGAAGGAAATTCGCACGACGGAAACTCCGACGAAGCGGGGGCTGGTCGACCTCGACGCACCACTCGTCGACCAGTCCGGTTCCAGTAGACGGCGTGCAGGTTCCGCGCACGACAACACAGGATGTTGTGAGTGAACGACGTTAAAAGATTCCCATTTTTGGCTAAAGGCCTTTTCTTTTATCGCCAAAAAGAGGGGGGGGAGTTCCTTTTATTCTTTAACGAGGCAAAATTTTATTGCGAGAGTATTATTTTTGCAGCAAGAGAAGGGCGCTTTATTTCAAATTGTGGAAAGAACTCTTTTCTTTTCTTTGGTAAAAAGGAACCAATTCGTTTTATTGGAAAAAGAACCATTTTTCTTGTTGTGGAAAGTATTATTTTGTGAAAAAGAAACATTTTCCTTGCAAAAAGCACCATTTTTGTGAGCAGAAATGCAGTATCATTATTAGTTGTATAGGCCTAATGCTTCGTGTAAATCGGTTGATTAATCGCGTGGTTATTCGTGGTTAACTGCATGAGATTCTGTTATTAATCGTTTAATTAATCGCGCAATTATTCGCGATTATTCGCATGCAAGCTTTGCGTTGATGAATCAGTAAGTAGGACACGCTAAATTCGCATTTTCATCGTTTTTGATATTGGTGCCGGAGCATGGTTTAATGTGTTTAGAGGACATTCTCTTGTTGGTGGCTCTGTGCAAATTGATGGTTTAAGATTGTATATTAATTTCGTACGTTGATTTTGTGCATTGGAGAATTCTTATGTGTCTCGTACATTTTATTGTGTCGAGCACCGTATGCTTATGCTTATAACAGTTAGTTATTTTTATTACTACAAGCCGTGCCTGGCCTCTGTTTTTCTTTATTATTTTCAGCCGTGCCTGGCTATCATTTTTATTTTTAACTGATTGTTTTGCATAACTTCTCGCAATCATGGACATCGCTGCTAAAAAAAAAAAAAAAAAAAAAAAAAAAAAAAAGAAGGGGGTTGTTGCCACAACGGCACTTCGTACCCAAAACAAACAAAAAAAAAGAGAGAGAAAAAAAAATAGGAAGGGGGTTGTGCGCAAACGGCACATCGCACCCAAAAAGGAAAAAGAAGAGAACGGGGGTTGTGCACAAACGGCACTCCGCACCCGAAGAAAAAAACGAAAGGGGGTTGTGCACGACTTGCACTTCGTACCCGAAGAGAAAAAAAAGAATTATTGTGGATTGTGGACCACTATGTGGCACAATTGATTCGCAAGGACTTAATTGTCCAGGTTTGGCCGACCCCAAAAGGGTACTTTTCTGTTTAGTTTTGATCAATGAGTTTTATTTACATACATGTATAGGCTACTGTGTCGTAACCGTATTTTGCACCGATACGTGTACTGAGTTGCTTAACTGTACTATTGCGTTGCATTGCCTCGCATTATATAATTATAGGCGCTGCAGGGACTTAATTGTCCGGATTTATGCAATCCAATAGGGTATTTTCTGTTCTATTTTGATCACGTGTGTCTCAGTTATTTTGTCACGCAGTCTGAGTTATTATCTCGCTGTCTGATTTATTTGCTCAGGCGATTCCGGGACTTAACTGTCCGGCTTTGTGTGACCGATAGGTACTTCTGTTAAATTTTGATAATGCAGACTAAACAACATACTGCATTATTATACGCGCTGTGCTACCGTTACACGGTTACCGTTTACTTAACTGTGTTAGAAGTATTACTCGTAACTGGTTGATATTGTATGCGTTGTAATAATTAACCATTTCGTTACGTAGGCTTGATATCGCAGCTCGACTTATTGTTTGATGTGCACGTTGGGTCACGTGGTTCTGTAACGTTTCGCCGACCCGCTGTTTGTTTATATAGCGAACAGAGTTGTCTGTTATTACGTGTTTTCATCAGGGCCTATGTTATTTTACATTTGCAGGCTTACAGGTGTGTTAACTGGTCATACCTGTAATGTTCAACAACTGCACGGTGCTTAACCGTTGTAACATTTTCAGTACTGTTATCGACAGTTGTCAAGATTGTCACTGATGTTTACGCACGTTTGTTTATATCGTGACCAGCGTTATCTGTTATTACGTTGTTTCAATCAGGGAATGCATTATTTTACATGTGACGGCTTTGAAGGTGTATCGTCCCTGTAATGTTCATTACCTGCCCTGTGATTAACCATTGATTATTATTATTGGTTTACGTGGCGCAGCGAACATTAAAGTGCGCTACGTAAATGTACATTTTTAACTGTCTCGCTTGCCAGATTTAAGCGCCTAATATGTTTCATGCTGTAATGTTGTGCGCTTCAGGTCAAATTTTGACGGACTTTAATTATGGGCAATAGGGGCCAATATGGGCCGTTTATTTTTTTGGCATGGCTCTTTCCTCCCTCAGTGCGGGGCACGTCCTTTCCGAGGGGGCCTCGGATCATTCGTGGGGGGGACGTGTTAAGATTTTTGCACTGAGGGATGGCTTGCCCTCATTTATTGCTTGCCCCCATTATTTGCTGCTGTTGCTGCTATTATGTGCTGCTGCTGCTTGCTGCTGCTGCTGCTGCTTGCTGCCTGCTGGCTTGGCCGGCTCAGCCTGCTGGCCCAGCCGGCTCGGGCTCCGCCTCTCTAGCCTAGCCGGTTTGGCCCAGCCGGCTCGGGCTCCGCCCCCTAGCCCGGCCGGCTCGGGCTCCGCCTCTCTAGCCTAGCCGGTTTGGCCCAGCCGGCTCGGGCTCCGCCTCTCTAGCCCAGCCGGCTCGGGCTCCGCCTCTCTAGCCTAGCCGGTTTAGCTCAGCCGGCTCAGGCTCCGCCTCTCTAGCCCAGCCGGCTCAGACTCCGCTCCCCTAGCCCGGCCGGCTCGGGCTCCGCCTCTCTAGCCCAGCCGGCTGGCTTAACCTCTGCCCAGCCTGCGCTGGTAGTGTATATAAGGAAGCTTGCTGCTCTTGCTCAGGGCAGACGAATGGCCTGGCGAAGAACGCGGTAAAACGCGTAGTAGTTGGCTGATGATCTGGCTTGACGAGCGGTAAAACGCTTGTTGAGTGATACTGTTGTGGAGAGAGGTAAAATCCTGAATACCAGCCTTGAGCTTGAACATCGGCCTCTTCAGGTGCTCCTCCACGTGACTGGGGTTGCGGTTTCCGACTACCGCAACCTAGCTGACGGACGAAGCGGCTACGACGACGGTTCTACTCCGGGTGCTGCAGAGGCAGAGACGACGGTCCGTCGTGCTTGACGACGCCGGTTCGATTCCTGACCACCGCGGATCTGCTCCGACCATTCACGCAGGCTCTATTGCCTGCCGTGCTTGACGACGCCGGTTCGATTCCTGAACGCTTCGCATTCTACTCCTGGCGCTACGGAAGTCACTGGGACCTGCAACGACGGTTCGACTCCTAGCGTATCCGCGACGAATCTACTCCTAGCCTCGACGATTCGAAGCTGGCGCTACATAAACTGCTGCATCGACGCACGGAAGCTGGCGCTACATAAACTGCTGCATCGACGCACGGAAGCTGGCGCTACATAAACTGCTGCATCGACGCACGAAAGCTGGCGCTACATAAACTGCTGCATCGACGCACGGAAGCTGGCGCTACATAAACTGCTGCATCGACGCACGAACTCTGGCGCTACATAAACTGCTGCATCGACGCACGAACTCTGATTCAAGCGCTGCAGAAACTGACACAAACAGTTCGTTCTTGAAGTGCTATAGCGATTGTGACGCAATAAATTACTTGTGCTGTGAACTCTACCTGATCATCGTGGTTTCTTCAATAAACGTGTTTAAGCCTAGCCGGCTAGTCCTTGGTCTACAGCCAAGGCCGTACTGCGCGGACTGACTAAGGGTACCTTTGACGACTGGGGTTGGTACTCGGCTCCTGGTGTTTTCGCCCAACCCCTGGTCCGCTACAGTAACAACATGCATACGTGCATGCACACAGGCGTACGGGAGATTTCAGCAGTGGGGATGTGGGGGGGCAAAGATTGAACTTCTGCCCGAAAAATACATCCGTGAAAACGTTGGCGACCTTTTTTTAGTCGTTCGGGTCTGTGTTTGCCCGAAAAACCTGGCTTGCCCGAAAGTTGACGACCTTTTTTTTAGTCGTTCGGGTTTTTTTGGCCCGAAAAAACCAGACTTGCCCGAATTTGGGGGCATTTGCCCCCCCCCTGCACCCCGCCTCGTATGCCTATGTGCATGCTTACATACACACATGCATACATACACACATGCATACATACACACATGAATGCATACGCACATGCACGCACACGAGCACACGCGCGCACACATACGTTAAACTAGGAGTTCCTCAAGGCTCTGTCCTGGGTCCTCTGCTCTTTATTCTATATGCGGCTGACATCACTTCTCTTTTCCCACTCTCTAGAACAGCTGGTCATCTCTTTACAGATGATGTACAAGCATATGTCCATGGGTCTCCTTCATCCCAGTTACTCTTAGTTGAACGCATTCAGTCTCTCAAGTTCTCTACACGCCTGGATGTCATCAAATCGTCTCTCTCTTATTGCTTCAAAAACCAACCCAGTTTATTTGGTTTGGCACACCCCAGCAGCTTTCTAAAATTGATTTTGTTCTTATCCCAGAATTATTTCATCACTACACCTTCTCCTCGACCGTTCGTGATCTGGGTGTTACCTTAGACAGCTCCCTTTCTTTTAAAGACCATATATCTAATCTCACACGCTCTTCATATTTTCATTTAAGGCGTCTGAGGGCTATTCGGCGTTCTGTTTCGTCTTCTGTTTTTACCACTCTGGTTCATGCTTTTGTTTGCTTCCGAATTGACTACTGTAATTCTCTTTTAATTGGTCTGCCTAAGGTTCGTCTTTCACCTTTACAGTCGGTCCTAAACGCTGCAGCCAGATTAATCGCACGCCTTCCACGCTACTCGGATATTTCTACTTTCATGTTTGAACAGCTCCATTGGCTTCCTCTAACTGCGCGAATTAAGTTTAAAATCCTCATCTTGGTCTCTAAAGCACAACGGGGTCATGTCCCGAAATATCTAGCCAATGAAATTCGCCGCCCTCTTTCAGCCTCCTCACATCGCCCACTCCGCTCTTCAAATAGATTTGATCTTTTAGTTCCTCCTACTAGAGCGGCTATGGCTCAGTCCCGATCCTTTACATCAATTGGCCCCTCTCTTTGGAATACTCTGTCTCCATGTACTCGGTCTCAACTTCTAACTGGTAATCCCTCCTCCTAATTTTCTTTCCTCAAAACTTATTTCTTCTTTCGTGGCCTTGCGCACTGGGAGCGCCTCTGAACGGTTCACCCTAGTAGAGGCGCTTTATAAATGTTTTTATACAATACATACATACATGTAGATACACACACAAACACACAAACGTACACGCACACGTGTCACACGTATACGCACACAACACACTAACGTACAAACACACACACACACACACACATACGAAGCAACATAATTATGCGGATATACAGACATCTGCACATCTGCATTGACATGCACAGCGCACAGATGCTGCGAATGCAATATGTATATGCTTACGTTAAAGCACATTGTCTGGATACCCCAGAGCAATAACAATACAACTATGCAATGTATGCATACACAATTACACATTGCATTCACATGTGCTGCTTACATTGAAGCACATTGTCTGGATACCCCAGACCCATAACAATACAACTATGCATACACAAAATACAATTACACATTGCATGGTCATGCGAATGAACGCGCAACCACATAATTATTTACGCACAGACACATCCAAACATCCCTGATGCACGTATAGATCCAATAATAATTCTTCTGGATTTTTTTACTGTTGTCTGCATGTACGCTGTACACTGTACATGTCTGTCCGTGTGTCTAGAGTCGTAAGTAAGTAAGTGTGTGCACATCTATAATTCACGCATTGACACCGTGTGCCATAAAAACGCGGCGACGCATTGTCGGCCGCGGCGCATTCTATCGGCAGAAAGATGAGGTCCGATGGGGGTTGAATAGAAATTGCCACACTTCAAGAAGAATAACTGTACAGTGTACAATGTACAATTTATCAATTTGCATAGAACGCATTCTCGAGGTTTCTGATATACTGAGCTGATGCAGCAGCTATAACTATCTCCAGGGTTGTCCAACGTACTATGCATTACTACTTGAAGCTTATAATATAGGATATACAATTATGCTGCTATATCAATCAATCAATCAATCAATCAATCAATCAATCAATCAATCACTTCTTTATTGCAACCAAAAAACAAACACAAGATGACAACAAAAGTAGAAAATATGCATGTAATGGCTAAATAGTGTTTATATATATGTACAGTATATTATAGCCTAGGCCTACATATACAATAGGATAAGCAAAGAGTAAATCAATGGAGAACATTGGTCATGACGGTCGCTAGAGTTCAAGGAACTGAAAGCACAAGGCGACAAGGTGAAGCAAAGAGTTGTTGAATTATTATGCTGAGAGTTTATTGTAATATTTGTCATTGTAACCCTCAATTTTATCAATTGCTATACGCATGTACCTAAAGATGAGCTCAGGGCACCAGTTTATTCACGAGCGCTGCAACGTATCTGTCCTGACAAATCGATGTCTAGCGGTGGTCCGAATTGGATTGACTCGTGTTTTTTGCAGTGCCATTGTAGTGAATTATTTAAGTCGCGCAGAACCGAAAGAGCCGGTTCTTTTTTGTTTTACAAGAAAATACGAAACATTCCGTTGACGACGATACTACAGTACATGAAAATGCAGCAACTGCTCTTTGGTTCAATTATTTATATTCGCGGTCGACACGAATGAAATTGAAATGAAGATGATTTTGTATGGGTTCCAATAGCTGCGACGTATAGACATGGGCGTCCGCAGGAATTTTTCTAGGGGGGCGCAGAATTTGTATCCAATTGTTACAGGGGCTAAATAGCTTGTCGAAAGAAACCGATCACTCCACATTCGTCGCTCGCTCCTTCTGCGCTGGCTCCCTGTCAATCCGCTGTCACGGAACCCAGCATGCGAAAAATCTTAGACATTCATTGTCAAAACAGTTATGATAGTCAAATTTTATGTGACTGAAATCTGACCTTACTCTTGAAGTAACAATTGCAATCGTCTGGGGTCTTATATCCACATTGATTTATCACTTCCTGAACCCGCTTTTGTTGGCTGAAATTGTTTCCGACGTACGAAGACCAAGATGAAGAATATTGTTTCCCATTGTATAAAGTACAATGTACAATATTATTGTACATAGGCCTACACTCATTAGGTCTGCATAGAAACCTGATAAACGGTCGTCACTGGTTGTTGAACGAATGAATCCATGTTCTACCATCACATAAGCGTACCGTATTGAATGACCTTAATTTGTGTGGTGCCCGCTGTAGGCCTATACCGGCATTTTAGTTGTAAAAATATGACCGTTTATAGAACTTAACTTCAATCGAAAATGAACACCCTTTGACTTCCTGTTCCGTTCCTAACAAATTGCCCTTCGCTCTGCCTCGAGCGGGAAGCTTTTGGTCCCTTTGTGTTGGGACATACCTCAATCTGTCAGCAAGGTCGTAACTTTCCTCCGATAGAGGTGGTGACTAGATTCCTCTGCTCACTACTCATCCCTTCCCTTCTCTCTCCCCTCGCACAGTACCGGGTATACATGTATATATAATTATATATATTATATATCCCACCCTATCATATATCAACTTTGATGTGATGTTTCCTCTTCTCTCCCTCCTCCCCCTTTATTTCTCTGTCCCTTCTACCTCTTCTTCTCTGTCTCTCGCTGGCACCCTCATCTTTCATCCTGTCTATGAAGCCAACCAAGGCTGAGTCAACGCATCGTGTAGCCCTATAAGAATAACGCACCTCTTCGGCTCGTCCTATAGTATATATGCAGATATTATGTATTATATATAGTACATCAGGACCCCTAGGAAATTAGGAATGCAGCATAGTTCCGAAGCTAGCGGGTTAAAGTGTGGCAAAACGCGTGTTGGATGGCATAAAGGGAAGAAGCTGCAGTCATGGCTCAGAGACAGTTTCTCCATGTCAGTGCCAATTAAGTTTATATATATATGCCTAATTGCCTATATATTATAATCGTGTGAATATATATGTGACTATTCGCGTTTCACCGGCTGGATCTGTTATCACGCAGTGATCGCCTGAAACAACACAAGAGCCGCTGCTAAAGGGAACACGATACCAATTACTTGGCAATAATATTAGATGACACGACTGAATGCATTTTGTCGTATATTGGGTTAACAGTATGAATTTCCATATTACCACGAGAAATTCTATAGGCTATATATATGCTATGCATAGAAAGAAAGATATAAATTATACGTCCAACTTGTAGAACACACAGATAATCACGTGGAAAATCGCATTGTAATAATCATAGCCAAATAATCTAGAGTTATCTGCAAATATGCGAAAAATCCAGGGGGGCGCACTTGCGCCCCCCTGCGGACGCCCATGCGTATAGACCTGTCATATATCTGCGAGTAGGCCTATTATAGTAGCAGTCCGGGAAAGAAAATACCGGATTTTTTGCAGATAATTATGCGCAGATAGTCTGACGCGTTAACAGTTTTCTAGCGACCAAGAGAAATGCTGTTGAGATAGAACATCCAGCTACATGTCATGTCTTGTAATTGCCCTCATGATTTCTTAATGAACGGAAGACCACCGATGAGGAGGATCTGTGCTGCACCTGCCGAGCGCAAAGACAATTAGCAGCACAGGTGTGCGTCGCGTCGCACTGGAGACAAAGGCACTGGAGACAAAAGACATTGTTGTATCGAAGAGAAAGCCATGGTCGTCTACGAGAGATGAATTTTCTTGAATAGCGATCAAGGAAGTGGCTCCCATGCAGTTGTCATGGAGATGATACGTCAGGTCGTGGGCGATATCGGATGACAGACGATTTTCTTCTCGTCAGCGTCGGTTGATTGCGTGGGTTCTTTTCTTTATAGGCGCCTCATAAATCTGCGATTACATTATGATTACAAATGAAGCCGAGATATTTTTTTGGCTGACGTGTTCAAGTTTCAGAGATAGAGCTGAGACTTATAATAGGTATTTTGATGTCGGTTTTCATAGCTGCGACTTATATAATGAGTGCATGCGGCTTATGTGCCTTATTAATTTCTATGGGTCCCTATAAATACATAGTGTACAAAACTGTACATGTAGCTGCGACTTATGATGTTTGATATAGGTTTTCCTTGCTGCGATTTATATTGTAGAGTGGTGATTTGTATATTTATAAGTTTTCTAAGCTTAGCTATGACTTATATAATGACTGCGTCTTACACATTTGTCAATTAGGAGTTCTGTCGTTGCCTCTTAAATACAGTTTTTTTAATTAAGTCGTCTCTGGGGGAAAGCACGCCCCCGAGGGATTACAGTTCCCCCAGAAGCAATATTGAGCCGTTGTTTACAAGCATGTAAGCGCCATGCCCCCCCCCCCCCCACAGAAAACGCGCTACATGCAACATTTCCCCTCAGAAAAATGTAGGTAAAATTTAGGTTTGTAATATATCGACGACAGAAAAAAGTCGTCAGAAAAAATGTCCGGTCAAAGGGTTTCATCGGTGGCTGAGGGCTTAGCGTTTGCCGTCTGCCCAAAACGGTCGAATTTCCCGCCCCCATCCCCCGAAACCCGAATTTCCCCTTCCCCAAAGGAGGGGAACTAGATAAAACACTATTAACATACAATGTCGTGTATACTATAGCTGCGAATGTCGTGTTTGATATGAGTTTCCCTGTATATTATAGATATATAATATAATCGAATAGAATAGAAGAGAATAATATGGAATTGAATAGAATGGAATATAATAGAATATAATAGAATGGAATAGAATATAATGGAATATAATAGAATATAATGAAATTGAATAGAACAGAACGGAACATAGTGGAAAAGAATAGAATGGAGTGGAATATAATAGAATAGACTTGAACAGAATAAAGTAGAATATATTGAAATTGGAATTGATTTATTTGAATAGAATTGAATAGAAAAGAGTAGAATAAAATAGAATCAAATAGAATAAAATAGAATGGATTGGAATCGAGTATAATGAAATAGAATTGACTAGAATTCCTCCTGTAACCGAAGCACCGTATAATGTTATTATTTCATGTGGTGTAGATGATGCTGATGATGTCGTCATTGTAGGTACCCTGCCGGTTCGTCTGTGCGTCTTCTGCCTGCCTGCCGTCGTCATAGTTCTCGGTTGTGTTCTTAGATGGCGCCGACTGAAGCAACTCAAGGAAGAGGTCTGAAGAAAAACTCAATCACACTTTCCTTTCGCCTTTTCTATACTTATTATTATTATTATTAATATTAATATTATTATGCACAAAGATTAGGCGCAACAGCATTGCGTGTGTTGCACCTGAACATGCGTTTCCTATTGCATGGATGACAGTCATTACGGATGCAGTCACGCCATCCACGGGAGAAAGAAGATGATGACAATGATGATGATTATGTTGATTGTGGTAATGGTGATGATGCTAAGTCAATGTTTGGAATAGATGAATAAATGTAAGAATGGATGGATGGATGCATGGATGTGTGGATGGATGAATGAATAAATGAAAGGATGACTGAATGGATCATTTAAATTGGTGAATGAATGAATGGGTGAATGAATGGACAGATCAACGAATTGGTTAACGAGCCGATTAATAAATAATTAGTTAATAAATAATATTAATTAATGCATTACTGAGAGAATTAATTAATTAATGCATCAGTGATTAAGATAATTAATGAACGAATACATGAGTGACTAGATAGATGAATGAAAAAATTAAACTTGTTATTCATCTCTAAGACAATTAAGACATGGCAAGTATGGTAAGCATGTAATGTAAACAACGCCTCTCGAATTTTTCTGGGGATCTCATTCCCAAGGGGAAATTACACACACACAACCTAGAGACGTGTAGATTTAACACTGCATATCTGTGAACATTGCGATCACTCCGAAAATAATAATTTTCTATTCTTATTCTTCTATTTCTATTTTCACTCTGATTTCTATTCCCACTCCTTGAATAATAATTTTCTATTCTTATTTTTCTGTTTCTATTTTCACTCTGATTTCTATTCCCACTCCTTGAATAATAATTTTCTATTCATATTCTTCTATTTCTATTTCTACTCTGATTCTATTCTTACTCCGTGAATAACAATACATGTATTTCTATTCTTGTCGTCTGCTAATATAGTACGCCGATCAGATGTTCGAGAATACGTTGCGTATCAACCGACTTCTGCTGTCGAAGAGCAGACCACTCATCGTGACGGCGGGAAGAACACGAGAAGACCAATTTCATGTATACTTTGAGATGATTGACTGATCCGCTGAGGTATTGGCAGGGTCGTGTTTAGGGGGGGGGAGCTCCGGGATCAAACCTCCAAAATTGATAATTTCCTATTTCTTAAAAACCAATTCTGTGCATTTTGCCACCATGTCCATTGAATCCATTTTCCCGTAGGTTAATGGAAAGTCCCTACATTTTTAGTGGCTACGTTTCTGGGCGTAGGCTATTTCTGGGAATTTGGACGAAAACCAAAAGGTCTCAGGTTTCCAATTTTGAACAGATGTGGTCATGTGGAGAGAATAAATGCGGACCATAAAAAGAGAAGTGGATAAAACTGCGTGTGGGTGTTCGGATAGTTTCTTGCAGGGCGTACGGGAGATTTTAGCACTAGGGGGGGGGCAAGATTTTACTTCTACCCAAAAAATAAATCTCGTGGTGGAGAATCCTATTTTTTAGTCATCGCGGGTTAAAATCTTGTGGAAAATACTATTTCTAGCTTTTAAAAAATTTATCCAGGTCTGCCTTGCCCGAAAAACAGACTTACCCGAAATTTGGAGCCCGTCTCGTGCTCCTATGGTTTCTTGGTAACGAGTTTAACGACCCGCGATCTAGAAACCCTTGGACCAGATTTAGATTTAGATTGTATTAGTTAAGATTCTCTGTTTCAATGTCGTTTGTTATTCGCAATGGAACCTTGACAGGACGGATAATAACAGATCTATTTCGTCTGCTTCGATCTCACAAAATGCCTAGTAAGTCGTTTCTTCCTTTTCCTGTCAATAAATGTAAACTAGAGGTCCACACTAAATTCGTGCAAAAATTGGTGTCATTTTCATTTAGATGTTACTTTTCATTTGTGTAGAAGTTAACTTATTTATTTTTACTAATACTGATGATGATAGCAAGAAAACTGACGATGACGATCATAATTATTGCAGTAAAGAATCTGTTTGTTTCTCAGCATGATTTTTAAAAAATTCCTACAGGGGCTCTGACGTAGTCACTAGTCAACCTCGGGAAAAAATGTTAATAATTATTAATAGTTCACCTTTACTTTCAGCAGCCAAGCAAATAAGTATCTTTGAGATGCGAGCAAAGGTGTTGAACAGCTGCGTCGAAATAAAATAAAATAACTCATAAATTATATTCCTACCAGCACACGTGCGCTGACACCAGACGGGGCCCATATGCACACGCCGTTGCACGGGTCACATGTGGAATATGAGTCCCTTTTGGGGTCCACACCAGCGTGCTGCCGTGGAACCCGATCGTGCCTGCCTCGGGGACCGTAAGATCCAATTCATAACCGCCTCTGTTGGTCGATTTATAAATGACTGGAGGCCAAGTCTGCTGCGGCTGCATACCGTTTTTGGTGGCACCGAGGTGTCCTAGGATGTCACGCAATTTATCGGTCCGTTAGTCACGTCCCTTTCGCGTCTGCAGCCTCGCAGACAGGTCGTTGTTGTGAAGGCGTTTGATTTAGGATGGCCGGGAGAGGGAGAGGGAGACTAATAGACAGACAGACAGACAGAGACAGACAGACAGGAACAGAGACAAGGACAGGAACATGGACAGGCACAGAGACAGGCACAGGGATAAGGACAGGGACAGGCAAATAGGCAGAGACAGAGACAGAGAGACAAACAGACAGACGTATAAACAGAGAGACAGTCAGACAGAGAAGCAGAGACAGAGACAGAGAGAGGGAGAGGCAGGGAGGCCCCGTAGCATCAACCTAATGTTACGACCTTCGTCCATCCCCTGAACGATACTAAACTGCTCTATGATCGCCAGAAATTGCTTTTTCCGCCCGAGTTAACGACGCCGCCACCAGACGTTCATCGCCCATGAAATAATCACTATTCGCAACGATGAATGGGGTCTGAGAAGCCCCGACATAGATCGTAAAATTGATCCAATTTACGAGCTGGAATAACCTCTCCGCTGGAGTGGAGTCCGAAATCTAATATTGTGTAAGGGCCAACCGCGCGCCCGCGGGTGGCTTAACGACCGCAAGGTTAGACGGAGCGCTTGAGCAAACAGGATCGTCCATAAAGGAGTAAATTGTTTTGAAAGGAAATATTGTGCGGCTCAACGAAGATGAGACGTTGATGATGCGTGTCCAGTCCTGCGACCGAATTTGATGAATGAATCACTTTGCAAGCGATGAGCCGGTGTAAAGGGATATTCTATTCGCTTTAAAAGCTATCCGGGGATGGAATTAACCGGGTATAGAGTATCCTGGACCTTGGGGGAATAGAATATTCTTTTTCAGGTATTTTGGAATGTCTATAAATGAAAAGGTTATGCTGCAATCACAATTTAAAGTAACTCTAATTGTTTTAAGTGTAATGAGCAATGTTCAGAGCAAGCCAACTTGAATTTATTCAGTGACTCTTAGTGTTCTAAGTGTTCCATAGGGCCTATGTTCTAAGTGGAAGTTAATTTGGAAAACAAATACGCCGCATACGCGTAAGTGACTTTTTCGACTTCTCTTCATTAGGGGAGGGGATACGATTATTTGGGTACACCCTATTTCGTGACACCACTTGTAATAAACTTGCGTATCGCCTGATTGCAAAATAATGGCAGAAGGCAGCCGATAGCAGAAGACCATACAGAAATTTCTGACCGAGATTCATAATGCTGCGTTAATTAAAAACAGCAACCATCTAGTAACGATGGTAATAAACCTATAAAAAGGACCATAAAAATAGCATGGGTCTTTAATAGTGAACTTGCGCTCTTAACGAAAGCCATGGTGACATCCGCATGTTTCCTTGAAACATAGGCAACTCTAATACTTCGCTATAAATTATTTAAAGAGGCTGTTGTTAATTTCTGGATAGGAGAGAACGAGACTTTATCTTACTTACTGCACTCACGAAGACATCGACAAACTGTCGAAACTAATCGCATTCTACACAATCAACTCAGAATCGATCGAAATTGTGAGCATAATAATATTGTGACTTCATTTCTACGATTTTTCTGTCATTATTAAGTTTTTCTTATCACTTACAATGCTATTATTATTCAGGGATGGGCAGTAATTTAATTGGGCAATTGAAATTACGTAATTTAAATTACAATTGTAATTGGTAATTTGTAATTTGCTGCTCCATATCAAAGTAATTTGTAATTTGTAATTCAATTACATTTCTTCCTGTAATTTGTAATTTCAATTACATTCTACAAAATCAAATTACTTTTGGTCGCTACTGGTACATTTTCAGATGTCGTCACTAGCAACTCATATGATTTTTTCTTTTAGTTTGGTCTGCAAACTATATGCAGGTAGCCACGTAGCTTAAAACATGGACGAGTCACTGTAGCAAGGATCATACATAATGATTTACCAAAGAATCTTAACAAATAATGAGCGTCTAGTCACACTAGTGGTTAAAAAGGAGAGGAAGAGGAAGAATTTTATGGTTCTAGTGTGCAGCGTGCAGTGACCACAAAGTCAACTTGTCAAGCACAAAACTAAAAAAGATTTAGAAATCTTGCAGCATATAGAATTCGACAGAAAGGGAACTAGCAATGCCTCATAGCTATACAAATGCAAAAAAAATTGTTTATTCGATTTAACAATGCCCTGCCTTGGTCTTCCCCAGTAGAGGCTCTTTAGTTTTACAGGCATGATTGTAAGGCCCAACAGACAACTGCTATCAAATAACTTGTTTGAACAGCTGCTGTTTCTTAAAGAAAGCTAAATAGATATTTTCTTACGCAATAAATAATAATACACATAGAAATAAGGGGAAAAGGTATGCACTTCCTGCCTAAGTTTTTTTTATTCCACTGATTTGAGCCCCAAAGTAATTTGTAATTGATGTAATTGAAATTACGTAATTTGTAATTTTGTAATTTGAGGCTCTGAGTCAAAGTAATTTGTAATTTGTAATTCAATTACATTTTCTCCAGTAATTGGTAATTTGTAATTCAATTACATGTTGCCCTGTAATTTGCCCATCCCTGTTATTATTATATTTGCCCTGATGTACTTCATTCCCCAAGGGACTTATGGACTATTATTAATTCAAGAATGAACGTCTGGTGGGTCAGGCCTCGTCTTCAGGGTGTGAGGCAAAAGTGCCTTTGAAAGCGATCAGGTTGTAGCGTTGAATGCAAGTGGACAGACGTTGAAAAAGAAAGAAGGCTTCACGTCTGTCACCACTGATAGAAGAGATGCGGCTGTCAATTTCGTTTATGAAGTCTGACTTCCGACGGGTTGAGCGGGCCCAATATTATTATTGGGGTTCCTCTGATAGCGGGACTTGTCCCTTTGGGGTTCCCCTCTAAGTGCTCAACCGTATGCGATCCTTTGCTTTATAATGTACTGTTTATTCTTATGATTCACTGTTTATTCTTTCTGTTATGTTAATCATTAATGTTAATATTGTTATTCTGTTTTTTGTTTTGTCTTGATCAATGTGCTACTGTTGTTGCCTTAATAAATGGTATTTAATAATAAATGGTATTTAATAATAAATGGTATTTGTGGTTGTTGTTATTATTGTTGTTGTTGTTGTTAAAGGCATTGCACAAACTTACAGTTCTTAAGTGTATTCTAAGGTTTTTTAATCTTTGTCTTCTCCTATCTTATATTATATTGTATTGCATTGTATTGTATTGTATTGTATTATATTCCGTTGTATTACACGCGTCTGTAAAGAGTACCGTTCCAGAGCAGCTTCTATTGATGATGTGTTCGTCATACGCTCTCGCTCTCGTTCTCCAGCGAATCCCTCATTCTCTGGAGCAGCGTCACACCCGTCGTCGTCAGTGCCTTTGCCAGTTCCTCGAAGAGTTCCTCGTCGCTTATCTGTCGTGGACGAGACGGGAAACGAACCCCATATACGTTCGACACGTTTTCAACAAGTATCTCAACCGACGGATTCGACCAGATCCAGTCACGCTTCAGAAGCTGGGAATAACGGTCATCGAAACGTGAACGCTATGTGATGCTTTTTGACAGATGTGATGTTGCGGTGGTGAAGAAGGCCCAGATTCAACTGGGGATAACCGTCATCGAAACGTGAATGCGATCTGATACTTTTGTTACATCTGAAATTATTGAGTACGCAATCTATTGGCATGCATTTCAGAATATGCTCCACTGTCACATAGGGATTTTAAATGATAACCGGATATCCGGTTATAGGTTCTGAATCCGATAACCGGTTTCTTTTGTGACAGTGTGTTGCGGTGTTGGGCTTCTTATTTTCGTGACTGATAATCGAACGGAGCTTGGGTGTTGAAACCCTTCTACTCTGTGACCTTGTTAAACCGTGGCTGGTGCGCAATAGAAGCTGCTGAATTTCAATGCAAAGACTGGATTTCCGTTCGCTATAGCTCGTGACTGTTAACTTAAAACTTCTACAAACTTTCCAATATTAATTAAAGAGAAATTTGAAAGCCAGAGTAGCTCTAATTATTGATAGGAAACTATTATAGACGCATAACTCCAACATCGAGATTGATTATAGGCCCTATCTGTAGTTCTAATGGGCCTAGTTGAGTTGATAAAACCATTAAAGAAGCACATCAACATTTAGAAAATCGTTCATACTGTTGATACAAGTATAAATATAAAAGATAGAAAGGCTACAAAAACATAAAACAGGGTATGTGCGTCCGAGATTGTAGCCAAATAATAGCAGCTTATTCACGAAAGCTGGGTCAGGACTCAGGGCAGAGGTTTTTCAAAAGTCTAGAGTAGGTCGGATTCCGGTTTCCATGGGTACAGATCTAGACAGAAAAAGATCAACTTCTAATTGGGGGGGGGGGTGTTATTTGATTTAATTCAATTCGTTTGTTGTTTAAAAAACACATAAGGGTAAATTCACAATAAACTTGTAAACGCATTGACTAATTGCAATCCAATAATTAGGATGATACAGTTGTTACTGCGTATGCACATAAGGTAAAGTAAGCTTATATTATGTTGGTTATGAGAAGAGGTTAATCAGATCGTTGTAGGCTACGCACATGAGTGCCCATTCATTCATTCATTCATTCATTCAATCATTCATTCATTCATTCCATGAACTCTTCTATAGCGCCTCTTTAAAAATCTACTCAGGAGCGTTCCCAGCCTTGCAGCCACGTTGAAAGAAAAAACACTTGATGGTTTAGTAGTGGCGAAGTTCGGTGCTTTGAAATCGGATGGTTCCAGGTTCGAATCTACCTCAAGTCGCCACGTACGGACCTTGAGGCCTGAGCAAGTCCTTCACTCGCAATTACTCGTGCGCTTCGGCGTGAATCTCCGATGCAGTGTCCACGCTGTAGTCGGGAATGCCTCTGAGTAGAGAAGTTGAAGGGGTTCAATATCAAATTCAAGACAGAAAATGAATAAATAAATGGTAAAAAACACAATTTTAGGTTTTTGAAATTCGGAAATTGTCTAAAATGGGGAGGGGGGCAGTTGACCCGAGGACCCCAAATACGCCCATGGTTCGTCTCAACTGTCTGTAAGGTCTCACAAAGGTTTCGGAAGACGTTGGACAAACTGTCAAGATAACTAATTGGGTCACGTCGCGAGAAAATCAAATAAAGGTCTGATTTGGTTTAGAGAGCCACACTGTACTAATAAATTGAGTTGCAAGCACCAGAGTTGCATTCAGCAAAGGTTGGTGTGACCATGTCATGGCATGTCACGCACAGTCTCGTATGAATGGTGAAATCAGAATGGAGAATTCATTCATTCAATCGTTCATTCAGTCCTTCGCTCGATCGCTCGCATACTTAAGTGTTTATATGCCGCCTTTTCAAGGTGACCGACCTCAGTATGAAGAAATCATTCAGGAGGAATCAGTAAGGAGGAGTAAGTACTTAAGGACGAAGTTTGTAGGCCTATACTTTCATATTTATAAGCTTAGTGTTACCTAGGTAACACCGTGACACAGTCATACAAGATTATTGAACCTGAACTGATCAAACTAATTTAACCGTAGGCTAGTTCTTTTCCGTAGCTAAATAATAGGCTATTGTTCAACAAGAAACTGATAGCAGTTTACCAGAAAACTTTGCTTCAATACAGAGTCTCCGAGAGCTATAGGATAAATTTCAGTTATTTTTTGCTTTGTCCTTCCTTTGTGAAGAATACAATGAGATCCTTATTTATTTATCCAAGTCGCTTTGGAGTCTCGAGTGGCTTGTCGATTTGTTTGTAAAACTATCCTTAGGCCTACTCACTTTCTTTCCTTATAATTAGGCATCTAATTGCAAAGAGTAACCACACCTTAATTGCTACAATGGATTCCACAATGCTTGTAGGCCTATAATAATAGGCGGTGAGATTGTGGCACAAAGATCAGAAGGCACGAAACCCAACTACCAGAATAATATATTTTGGATGGTGAGCCTAAAGAAAACAGTGATTGGACTCACTAAAAGGGGTAGGTGTTTTGGTGAAATTTGTCTATTGCATGCCACTAAGAATTGCCTTTAAGCCTATAAGATGCTATCTAAAAATTCATACTTTTGGCGAAACTATTATTAAATAACATGAGGGAGTACTTTTTCTGACCAACCCTGTATGTGAAAATGATGACGGAATATCTAAGATACATCCTTCAGTGCCTAAACGTGCCGGTCAGATTTTGCACCTGTTCAAAGCGTTCAAGTTGTAGCCTATATTAATTGCTGAAGTTCTTGAGCATAACTTAGTGTAGCCTATATGGGTGCACCTATGGTGAAATATTTGCAAGAGAAGTAATCGAATGACAAAAAAGCAAGTCAGTATGTTTTCTAAAGATCTAATATCGCGGAAGCAAGCAACAGAACTCTAATATCAACTACGACATTCTTCACGCCACACAAAACACAATCTACTGTCCGATTACATCAATATGCAACAATGATGATGACGATGAAAATGATGATGATATTCTAAATAAAATAATAATAATTGTTATAAAATAGCCGTCCCAGAATGCATTTTTTACGTCTCCGGATATTTTTTTTAATCCCGAGGGATCTGATATAGCCTAACTCGAGTAAAAAAAGTAAAAAATAGGCTATTTACAATAAAACTTTAAAATTATGATGCAAAGAACCGTAACGTAACACAGCATAACATAATAGCCTGCATGTATATTATTACTTGTGGGGTGCGGTGGTAGCTTATAGTGGTGACTTCGATGCCAGGGAGCCGGAGCATATCGCAGGTTCAAATCCATCTTAAACAGCCGCGTAGGATCCTGAGCAAGTCCTTCACTCGCAATTGCTCATGCGCTTCGGCGTGAAACTCCGATGAAGTGTCCATGTTGTAGTCGGGAGAAACTCTGAGCAGAGGAGCGCTATAGCAAATGCGAGAAATAAATATAATATAATTATAATATGACATTATTATGATATAATATGATATTATATCATAAAAATTATGCTCCCTCGAACTCACACTTCTATTAGATAAGAGTCTTTTCAATTGTTGGTCCCTCCATCTGAAATGGCCTTCTACTCAGGCGAGTTTTATCTTGCAGTCACCCGAGTTTTTGCAAGTATCTCAAAGCGCCACGCTTCCCAATTTGTGGCTTCTCTGAGAGCTCAGAGCACCTATAAGCAGCACGTTTCTGGAAGAGGCGCTATATAAGTTATCAGAACAGGCAAATTAATAAGGACAAAAAGAAGTAGCAAAAGGATAAAAAATAATAATAACAGTAATACAAAAAGATTGTGAGAAAACCATGCACATGGAACACAATTTGGTCCTCACTGATTAAGACATCAGCAGTTTCATGTTTTCAGTCAGTATCAATTGGTCCACAACACTCAAGAGCATTTTGTGTCATACAGTCTCTACGAAATACAATTCTGGTGCCACCTTTATCCACCAGAACCACCTGTTTCGGCGTCACTACCATCAGTTGTTGGTAAAAAGTTGACGCATTTAAAATTCAAAATCGCCGTACAATATCGGACCACCGCAATCAACTCCTTTGATGCCATCGACCGTAATTGTGCCAAGTCTACGAGAACAACCTGTTTACACGTCTGCGATCCTCTTACTCTTCAGTGGATCCCAGTTTGATTTCTAATGGTGACTATGTGTCCAACAGCATTTGAGTCCGAAATCAATAGCATTCCTGAGAGAACAACCTTGTAGGCCTACAATGTCTCTGCCAAGGAGAGAGCCTACTCATTAAACATACAGTCAATACAGTACAAACTGCTCAGTCTAAAGCAGCTCGATTCTATCACCTCTTCAAGATGAGATCCAGCAATCATATACCAAATTGAAAGCTGTATGATGGATAAGCAGTGGAACATTTCATCAACCAAGCACTGAAGCAAACACGATCGCCTGTTAGGTATCTCTCGAAAAACCGATTCCTCTCCGAATGACACTGACTATAACAATCCGGAGAGATCAACCTTTTGCAGTGTCTTTGACCAGGAGCCCACCATTGCAGCCATTGGGCGAGATCCACATTTTTTTCAAATCATTTATCAAGACCGATCACGAGATCTGTTGATTGTAAATCAAACCGAAACCCACTGTGTCCAACATCTTCGATAAATCTACTCATTAATCAATCCAACGCAAAACATCTCCAAAATTCGCTTCCTTCAAATCACAAATCCACGACCAACGGACTTTCCAACAGAACCGATCCCTCAGCATCACTGACGAAGACAAATCCACTGACGACAAAGACCAAGGCGTCAGTCACTTGCTGCTACTGCGACAATCCTGAGCGACTGAACCACACCGCGAATTCGATCCTCTAACTGAGACAGGTCCAGAAGCAACACAACTGCATGTTCCGGATTTTCCGCGCTTCCACACGGACAGCTATTGAAGCCAGTGGGTGTGGGTGACATTAATTTTTCTCATATCATTTACAGAGACCATGAGATACGGTGATTGCAGCAAAATCGAAACCTACCGACTCCAACATCTTCGATAAATCTACTCAACGAATCAATCCAAACCAAAACATCTCCCAAATTCGCTTCCCTCGAATCACAAATCCACGGATTCCAACGAACTTTCGAGCAAAACCACTCCATCAATGATGCTTATTATCTCTGAAGGCAAACACCAATGAGTCATCCGCTGCGACATTCCTGAGCGACTGAACCACACCCGAGTTCAATCCTCCAACTGAGACATAATATTATCCCGGAGCAACACAACCATGGAAATTGGCGCCTCCACTCGGACATCCAGCTACGATCGTCTGCTACTCAGCGACAGATCACGTGGCAGCGTCCTCGAGTGCGACTGGCCCCCTGCCGCCCCAGCTGACTCCATCGCATCCTTCTGCAGACCTCCACCACCACCACCTCCAGCGGCACCATCCCCATCAAAGCATTGCGTCTTCACGCCCTTCAGCCGCAGCGTCGCCGCCTTCTCTCTCCGCAAATACTTGGGCGTCTCGTAGATGTGCGTGTCGTACTCAGCCGGGCGTGACGTCGACGATGACGAATGGATCACGTGGTGCACAGGAGACGCAGTCGTCATGGTAACCGAGTCGCCGTACTGGAACGGTGACGTGTCGGTCGTCTCCGCGTCTTTATATAGCGCCGTTGTCGTTGTTCCGGCGACGTTCCCCGGCGGCAGGGCCATCGGCCACATTTCCCTGAGGTAGTCGTAGCTGCTTGGTGACGCCCTCGGCGAGGACGTCGAGACCTGGTCCTCCGATACGGACGCGTAGTAGTCGGCGTCCCCTTGTGCTGCCGCTGCGGCCCCTGATGAGGGCCGACCTCCGGGGCCGTGGGGCGGAGGCGAGGGAGGTGCCCCTCGGTCGCAGTTGGGGGCCTTCAGGGGGTCGTACCGGGCCCGGGTGGACGTCTGGTGATGGTGGTGGTGGTGGTGGGAGTGGCGAGAGTTGTGGTGGTGTGCTTGGGTGGTTTTGGAGCCGGAGGAGGAGGGAGGGGAGGGTGGTGGGTCGCGAGAGACGGGAGACGAAAGGTGACGCATTCGCGGCGGGGTTTTACCTTTCTTCCTGCTCGGACAAAACATGCAAAAGAAACATGTATCGATGGGGTAATACCGGTAAGAAAAGTCATCATCATCAGATAAATACCAGCATCGTTTTTAACAAATAAATAGCATAATCGTTGTCATTATCGTCATCGTCATCATCGTCATCGTCATCGTCATCATCATCGTCATCGTTTATGTCATAAACATATTTATAAAAATCACAATCAACAACGACTTCAAAAACAACCGAGTTCGAAAGAGATTTATGACGACGACGACGATGATGATGACGATGACGACGACGACGACGATGATGATGACGATATAACTAACCATTCGATGCAGAGTATGCTGAGCAGAGCGATGATGATGACGGTTATGATGACAAGAGAACCAATGACGGCCAGAACGACAGCTGCAAAATTAAAAAATGAGCACAAGCAGTTCACACGTCACGCATGTATACCTGCTGAATTGAAATGAAAATTAATGAAATGTAATGTAATTGGACATAAATATCGCGCCATTCTAAAGGAACACCAAGTTACAGGCAAACAGATAACCATTCCACCTAAGAAATGCATGGCTAAGCTGGAGTCTCCAGTGGCTCTTACACGCACACCTATAGCTCATGATCGCTGATAATAATGAAGCATGATATGAATAGTAATGCTCATTAATATATTGCTACGTGTACGCTCGTGGCTTGACGAGCGTTCACTCACATGCTACCCTTGCCTATGGCTTACGTGACTTATCTCAGGTGTAGACCTGTACACGGTCCTTGGGTCTTGCACGTGAGAGGGAAAGGTGTGGCGAGTTGGCGCCACAAGTCACGTCGGTTAGCACGAGCTATCGTGGAAAGGTTGGACGATAGAGCGTTCAGTCTAATTCGCCTCGTTGGTGGGACTGGTCGAGTCTTGGTCGCCTCGTTGGTGGACTCATTAATTTTGCCGTTGTTCCTGAGACGTCTGCCCTGTTGGTGGGTCCTGAAACGTTTTTCCCTCCGTAACGTTCAGAAGCTGTCGTTCCGCTTGTCCGGAGTTCGGTTCGTATTCACCGTTGGTTCGGTTCTGCTTTGCTGTCGTATGCCTACTGTCGAGGTATTTCAAGGACTCTGTATTTAATTAAGTGCTGTAAATATTGCTCATATTAAAAGATGAAAATGAATTTGGGACCTTGCGAGATTTCACCTTAGATACGATGCTAACAATATTATATTCACTTACACTGCGGAACTGTGACGTGCTTCCAGACCATGGTACTCTTGTCGTATCTCTCTACAAACAATAGCAGCTGCACATTTAAAACAATCTTCGTTTTCCAATGTTACCGCTTTATACATATAATAATTAGCAAGAATTATTACCATACTCGGTTCAACTTGCTTTCAGTTAATGGCGAATAATTTAGAAAACTAAAACGATTGAATATAATTGATTAATTACATGCAGCTATGAACCCACAACAACGACCAAGATTATAATGATGATGCAACGACGTCGACGACAACGACGACGACGATGGTAATGATGACGACGACGACGATGATGATGATGATGATGACATCATCGACGACGACGACGATGACGATGATGACGACGACGATGACGATGATGACGACGACGACGACGACGACGATGATGATGATGATGATGACGACGACGACGATGACGATGATGATGATGTAACGGCATCTACGATGACGACGACTACAATAACAAAGATGACACAAAGAACAATGCCCGGATCTGACCGTTGGTAGAGCAGTTTTCCATCTGGCCATTCCACTTGTTTCCATCGCAATTCAGTCTCCACGTCTTTCCAGTTTGGTTGCATCCCATCATTATTCCATCAGAGTCTCGTATCATCCAACCATTGCGAGGAGGATCAAGAATGGAACATCCTATTGCTGACAGATCAACGCAATGCAATTTTCGCATCAGTTTCAATAAAGCAACTTTCCAATAAATATTAAACTGTATATATTATTATTACTCTCATAGCAATGAAATCCAGATCTTTCACAACCATAACATTCAAATATGGTTATTCATTACAAACTCGCAAACCAATTGTACTTGAGTATAGCTATTGTCGCTAGAACATCTAATTGTCACGAGAATAACCTATAACCTATTGCAATATTAGAACAGCGATTTTGGACAAAATGACAAACAACCTGTTGCTATCACAGCAATCGCCTACAACTCTAAATGAAAATGCTGTGACCATACACAAAACTATTGCTGCCGTGACAACAGTTTTGCTCGAAATAACTGCACTTTAGCATAATACATACATGTACAGAATGACGCACATTAACACCACGAGTCACACACACGCAAACACACAGGCACAGACTAACACAAACACACATACACACACAAACACACACACACATCTCCACATACTCCCAGACACCGTGCATATCTCCCTTCATGCATCAACAAGGAGATACCTTCATATCTGAGCAGAAAGTAGAAGTTCCGATCCGTCTCCACGTTCTTCTTCGTGATAATTCGAATCTCGATCGTATTCGTTCTCGACGTGTAGACATGCTTCTCTCTCCTTTCTCCTCCGCACACTCTTCCATTCTCCGTCGTCGACAGCTTCTCCGTCACGAGGGCGTACTGGTGGCAGATCTGGGACTCGCTGGCGACGTCCGCGTTCGGGGTCGAGAAGTCTATAAGGGTGAGGTTGATTCGCTCGCCGCGAGGCACCTCGATGCGCCAGGGGCATGCGAGCGAGCCCTGACCTCGCTCTTCGGCGACGAGGTTGGAAAGGAGTCCCATGCGATTGCGGATTGTCAAGAACTTGTGAACGTTGCACTCCGGGGAAGCAACCGTCAGAACTGGAAAATGAGGGAAACAACAATGGACATGCAGTGAAACCATAGCGTTAAGTGTGACTGGACGGTCATTGACTGCGTCCATGCACTTATTTTAAAATCTGTCCTGCCACTTATTAGACCATCACAGGCTGGAGAGGTAAGAGGCATCCGGGCACTTCTTTTTCTGCACTATTTAAGCACTGAATGGATGGAACCGAGATACAGTGGAGCGGAAATATAGTGGAACGAAAGTCAGATAGAACATGAATACAGAAAACTGAGAAAAGCTAAAATACAGTGTACGGGAACAGTTGAATAAAGAAATTGGTCCAAAAAGTTCACACCTTGTGCTGCAAGTTCCTTGAACTCTAACGATCGTCATGACCATCCGTCTCCATTTCTTTCTTTCTGGTGTCGCTTCCCTTATTCTTCCAGATTCACTCCTGTTGTTTCTTGAACCTCGTCCAGCCACCTTGTTTTCTCCTTCCCTCTCGGCAAAAAAGTTAGTTGGCCTACGTAGAGTCGTAGACTAATAGGAACACAGTTAGCCTACACACCCTAAAGCGCAAACATTTACACAGACACGCATAGGATGCATTGACAATGATTGCACTTGTATGATCATTCATTATGTAGAGATTTTGCACTGTATGGGTGTCTGTATGTGTGTCTGCCCTGCTCTGTATCTATACCTTCAGCCTATCTACATCTTCAGCACATCTACATCTTCAGCACATCTACATCTTCAGCACATCTACATCTTCAGCACATCTACATCTTCAGCACATCTACATCTTCAGCACATCTACATCTTCAGCACATCTACATCTTCAGCACATCTACTTGCTCAGCATACCTAGCCTATAGCCTACATCTACATCTTCAGCGCATCTAGCCTACGCCGCCTATAGCCTACTTCTACATCTTCAGCGCATCTAGCCTACGCCGCCTACAGCCCACATCTACATCTTCAGCACATCTACATCTTCAGCACATCTACATCTTCAGCACATCTACATCTTCAGCACATCTACATCTTCAGCACACATACAGGGTATATAAGTCAGCTCGTACGCCTGCTCGGGGCAGACGAATGGCCTGGTGAAGAACGCCTAAACCGCGTAGTAGTCGGGCTAAATGATCTGGCTTGACGGACGGTAAAACGTTCGTTGAGTGATACTATTGTGAAGGGAGTAAAGCCTGAACCTGAGCCTCGAGCTTTGAACTCGGCCTCTTCGGGTATTCCTTCACGGGACTGGGGTTCGGTGCCTGACTACCGTAACCTAGCTGACGGACAAAGCTGCTACGACGCGCGGACTCTTGCGCTGCAGAAGCTGCCGCTATTGACATTCCGATCTGTTGTTGCTGTCTGACATTTCACTTTCTGCTGCAACTGACTTTCCGAATCTGGGCGCTATATCAATTACTGTCCTCTGATCGTGGCGCTACATAAATCGCGCTGTGAAAACTGTGATTCTTCAATAAACTGTGATTCTTCAATAAAACGTGTTCAAGCCTAGTCGGCTAATCTTTAGTCTACCGCTAAAGTGGACTCCGCGGACTGCAAGGGTACCTGACGACAGGGGTTGGTACTGGTCATCCTGGGTCTTCGCCCAGCCCCCGTTCTCTACAAACTGGTCCCCGGAAGTGGGGTGTGACTGAAAAATTCGTTGGACTGCTTCAAACTGCTTCCAGAATTCGCAGCACTTCTACGACGCCGGTGAAATTTCGACAGAACAGCAGCAATGTGGAACTCAGTGTTTGGTGGAACGGACGGAAATGCTGCTGGCTTCCCAACGACTTCGTCACCCGCCGCTGGACGAGGAAGGGACGTTTTGGTCGACTACGAAGTCGAGTCCAGCCGTTTCCTCGAGAAAATCGACTTCGACGATGCGCCGAAGAAGGACCGCAAAGCCATGCTGGTTGCAGAAAGAGACGTTGGCGGGTTGGAGTCGAAAGTCATGGAGAATGTCAGTCGCATGGTCGGTGAAAAGAGGAATCCTGTGAAGCCCGGAAAATTCGATGGAACCGGATCCCTCGAATCGTTCTTGGCACAATTCGACGTGTGCGCAAGACACAACCGATGGACTGCAGCCGATAAAGTCGACTTCCTCCGTTGTTCCTTGGAGAAGGCAGCGACGCAGCTGTTATGGGATTTCGGAGCCCGGACGGACGTCACGTACGAACAACTCGTCGAGAGACTGCGTCAACGCTACGGGTCGGAGGGTCAGGCTGAGACCTTCCGAGCGCAACTCTATTATCGCCGACAGAGAGCCGATGAGACTCTTGGCGATCTGCTTCACGACATACGGAGACTCGTCGTCCTTGCTTACCCGGTGCCGTCCAGCGAAACGACCGAAATCCTTGCGAAGGACGCCTTCCTCGAAGCGATCCGCGACCGGGAATTGTCTCTAAAGGTGAGAGAACGTGAACCTAAGACCATCGACGAGGCGTATCGAACGGCTCTACGCCTCGCCGCGTACCAGCAAACGGCGGACTTGGACGATCGTCGGAGACCTGCCAATCGAGTGCGAGGGTCTCAGGAAGTCGACGCCGGTGGACAGCTCCAGTCTCAATTGGACAGCTTCTTCGCGGCGCAGCGTAAGTGGCAACAGGACATGGAAGGAAGGATCTGCCGACAGCTGGACGAGATTCGAGGCTCGTATCGCACGAGTTTCAACGCCGAACCGGCTGTTCCACGGACGGTTCCATCTACCGTTCCTACTCCTCCTCCCCCTTCGCAAGGGAACGCACCAGGTAGTCCCGGGCGCGGGATAACCTGCTTCAACTGTGGACGGGTCGGTCACGTGGCTCGCCGGTGCCGCCAGCGTCAGCAGTTCTTCAACCGCCGTGACGACGCAGCCACCTCGGACCCACCGACGTCCGAGCAGAATGGGACGACCGTCACCAACCACACGACGAGAGACAGAGCAACGGGCGTAACGAACAACGCAATCTACATCCGTGGAACGATCAACGGACAGCAAAGAACATGCCTAGTGGACACTGGGTCGGAGGTAAGCCTGGTTCCCTCTGCTGATGTTGATGGTCTGCCGCTTCAGCCTAGTAACCGCATTCTTTTGGCTGCTAATGGAACGCAGATTAGAGTCTTGGGTCAGATTGATGTTCCGATTAAGATTTCCAGAGGGTTCTCTATTGATACGGGCTTTCTTGTCTCTGACCAGATAGGCGAACCAATGCTTGGGATGGACTGGTTGAGGCAGCATCGTTGTCGCTTGGGTTTTGGTCAGGGCGCACTCTTCATTGGTCGGCGCCGCATTCCTCTGGTTAAGGGTAATGGCTCGCTTTGGTGTCGCCGGGTTATGGTCGCAGAGGAGACAACAGTTCTTCCTCGATCCCAGAGCGATGTTTCTTGTAAGACGCAATATCGGGATTTGACAACCTCTGCCCAGGCGTGGATGACCGAGTCTAAGGAAATTCAACCTGGTTTGCATGTGGCAAGAGTTGTGCTGGGCGATAATACTGATAAGGCGTGCATTAGAGTTGTAAACTTGAATGAATATCCTGCTATGTTGACTGTCGATCAAATGTTGGGTGACTTACACCCCGTGGAGGTTGAGGTAAGGGAGGAAAAGGAAAAACAGACGGATCCTTCCGGTGAAACACACTTAGTGGGAAAGTTGATGGAGGAGATTTCTGAGGATGTTCCGGTAGAAACAAAGGAGAGACTGAAGGAGTTGTTGGTCAAGTATGAAGGGATTTTTTCGACCACGGACCATGACTTGGGGAGAACCACGATCTCTCAGCACAGGATTGACACCGGAGACTCTCGCCCTGTGAGACAACCCTTGAGGAGGCAGCCGCTTCCGTATCAGGCCGCCATTGATGCGCAACTGGATCAAATGTTGTCGACTGGTGTTGTGGAACCTGCTCTTGGTGAATGTTCTGCAAATGTTGTGCTCGCCAAGAAGATAGATAGATCTTTACGGTCTCGTAATGGTTACGGCAAATCTGTTAGGCCTACTCTGACAGGGAAGGATTCCTATCCTTTTCCTAGAACCGATGCCTTCGTTGATGCCCTTTCTCATGCTGGGTGCCTTAGAACTCTTGACTTGCGATATGGATGCCTCCAGAGAACGATTGGTCTCGCTCATGGGAATAGGAACGGTCTGTCTACCTGTAGGCTGATTTTGAATCGTGGACTTGTGCCCTTTGACCCCGGAGGATATCGATCTGATTTTGTTCGACTGATCATTCGAGAGAGACCCGTTGGTCTGTTTTACGTGGCCGAACTGTCCGAAAGATTCGAGAAGGCTCATAGCCTTAAGAGGAACGCTGAGAGGCGCAAACACAGCTACGACTTGCGAGTACGGCCGGCAAGATTCGAAGAAGGCGACTGGGTCTACTACTTCAGTCCACGGAAGTTTGTGGGTCGTAGCCCAAAATTCCAGCGTAATTTCACGGGTCCCTACATGATACAGAAGGCGTGCGGTCCGGTCAACTATCTCCTCCAAAGGTCGCCGAAGGCTAAGCCCTTCGTGTCCCATGTCGACAAACTTCGCCACTGCTATGGGCGGACAAAGGGGCAGTGGAGTGAGCCAGCTACCAGGATGACCGATGAACCAGCTATCGAGGTGTCAGACGAAGCCACAGCTCCTCCAAGCCGTCGGCCACGTCACCGTTGGAAGCGTTCACCTACAACGGAATCGTCTGCCACACCCGCCGAAGCTAACGGCGGCGGGACAGCTTTTGCCGTCAATCGGCCACGAGACAGGACGCTGGATAAGAAGGCGCAAGGAAGAGATGTCTACGAGGGAGACCCGGACGGAACTACGACCGGTTCAAGCCGACCTCGTCGCAATCCTCGCCGACCAGTCCGTTTCCAGTGAGGGTCTCGAGGCGGACGGCGCAAGTCTTCGTCGTCGGTGCGCACAAGAATCCTTGTCGGCGCACGAGTCTACGTCCGCAGGCGTTCCTCTTCGTCTGCGCGCAAGCTTCCTCCTCGTCAGCGCGCAAGGTTCTTCGTCTGCGCGCAAGTCTGCGCGCAAGGTTCTTCTTCGTCTGCGCGCAAGTCAGCGCGCAAGGTTCTTCTACGTGCGCGCAAGTCTGCGCGCAAGCTCCTCCTCGTCAGCGCACGTTCCTCTGCATCGTCGGCGCAGTTCCTTCTACGTGCGCGCAAGTCAGCGCGCATGCCTCTTCGTCTGCGCGCAAGTTCTTCGTCTGCGCGCAAGTCAGCGCGCAAGGTTCTTCCACGTGCGCGCAAGTCAGCGCGCAAGGTTCTTCTTCGTGCGCGCAAGGTTCCTTCTACGTGCGCTCAAGTCAGCGCGCAAGTTTCTTCTACGTGCGCGCAAGTCAGCGCGCAAGTTCCTCGTCTGCGCGCAAGCTCCTCTTCGTCGGCGCAGTTCCTTCTACGTGCGCGCAAGTCAGCGCGCAAGTTCCTCGTCTGCGCTCGAATCCACGCGCACACCTGCGGAACGGAATTCACGGAACTCTGCCGGAACAATTCTGTTGGAGAAACTTTCAAAGGTGAATATGGACGGCGTTCGAAACTTGGTCGTGCATAATGACCTAATGACTTATTGTGTGAAGGACTTTCCATGTGAAATGCTTTATTATGTGAATTTATGTGTGAAACTTGGGAGCGATGTGCTTATTTTAACATGTCGATGCTTACGGACGACTAGTTTTACAAGTGACTTTCTGTGTGCGATGGCACTTTATTTTCGGATTTAATTTCTTAGTGAACGACGGTCGGTCGTGCGATTGTCCTGCTATGAACAGTGCTTTAATGAATCGGATTGTAGCACGTTATTTGAACATTCGTATTGAACTGAACAATATTTCGTGCATTGAACTTTGACCGCGCATTATTGACATTGCAGTAGACCGATGCTTAGTCAAATTTTGGGGACAGTGCCTTGCTCCTTTCTCCCCAAAGTGGAATTGGGGACTGTTTTTGGGGGAGCCGTGTAGAGATTTTGCACTGTATGGGTGTCTGTATGTGTGTCTGCCCTGCTCTGTATCTATACCTTCAGCCTATCTACATCTTCAGCACATCTACATCTTCAGCACATCTACATCTTCAGCACATCTACATCTTCAGCACATCTACATCTTCAGCACATCTACATCTTCAGCACATCTACTTGCTCAGCATACCTAGCCTATAGCCTACATCTACATCTTCAGCGCATCTAGCCTACGCCGCCTATAGCCTACTTCTACATCTTCAGCGCATCTAGCCTACGCCGCCTACAGCCCACATCTACATCTTCAGCACATCTACATCTTCAGCACATCTACATCTTCAGCACATCTACATCTTCAGCACATCTACATCTTCAGCACACATACAGGGTATATAAGTCAGCTCGTACGCCTGCTCGGGGCAGACGAATGGCCTGGTGAAGAACGCCTAAACCGCGTAGTAGTCGGGCTAAATGATCTGGCTTGACGGACGGTAAAACGTTCGTTGAGTGATACTATTGTGAAGGGAGTAAAGCCTGAACCTGAGCCTCGAGCTTTGAACTCGGCCTCTTCGGGTATTCCTTCACGGGACTGGGGTTCGGTGCCTGACTACCGTAACCTAGCTGACGGACAAAGCTGCTACGACGCGCGGACTCTTGCGCTGCAGAAGCTGCCGCTATTGACATTCCGATCTGTTGTTGCTGTCTGACATTTCACTTTCTGCTGCAACTGACTTTCCGAATCTGGGCGCTATATCAATTACTGTCCTCTGATCGTGGCGCTACATAAATCGCGCTGTGAAAACTGTGATTCTTCAATAAACTGTGATTCTTCAATAAAACGTGTTCAAGCCTAGTCGGCTAATCTTTAGTCTACCGCTAAAGTGGACTCCGCGGACTGCAAGGGTACCTGACGACAGGGGTTGGTACTGGTCATCCTGGGTCTTCGCCCAGCCCCCGTTCTCTACAATTATACTAAATGTTATGAAGTGTAATAATTAATTACGCTTTCCAACCAACCTTTCTTGCATTCATAGGCAACTTCGAAGTAGTACGACTTGGGGTCCGTAGGACAAGGCTGTGCATTCCCAAACGATCGACCAGTGACCTGGATGCGACACGACCTCTTCCCCGAACAGAACCTGTCCGCCTGCCGCAGGACACTCGTCCGACACCCGACCTGGGAGTGTGCCCCCGTCTTGACGCATCTTCCGATCCTCATTCGACCGTACAGAGCAGTTCGCATGACGATCACTTCGTCGATTGAACAGCTTGCAGTGAACGCCTCACCGTGGCAGTACTCGCCGGCTGGAAACAGCAACGAAGAGAGTATCAGCCATTGGCGGAGTTTGGTGTCTGTTCTTGCAGGGGGGGGGGGGGCTTAAAACTTGGGCTTTGGTTGGGGCGGAGACTTGGACCTTTTTTTAGTCGTCCGCCCGAAATCTCGTAAAACCCGATATATTTTCCAGTCTGTGGCTTCCTGTGAGGGGGGGGGGGCTAACCCGAAAAAACATGACAATTTTTAGGGTGTAAAATTACTCTGGGTCTTCTTGAGGAGGCTTAAACCCCCCCCCCTAGCATGGGCGGAGTTTGGTTTCCGTTCTTGGGGGAGCTAACCCTGAATCTGGGCCTTATTGGGAGGGCTAACCCAGAAAAAGGATACCATTTTCATGGTAAAAAAGTAGAATTTGGGCCTTCTTGGAGGGGCTTAGCCCCCCTAGCCCCTGATGAACTCCGCCCATGCCCCCTAGCCTCTGATAAACTCCGCCCATGGTGTCAGCGCTCGTGGATATGCTGGTTCCCCGCGCTTGCGGCTTTCGAGTTGCGCTTTAGAAGTTTGGAGATTACAATATTACGATTGCGATTACGATAGTCGTAATTTTTTTGTTTATTTTATTTATTTCTCCATTTCTATAGAGCCCCTATACAGAGGACCGAAAAAAGATGGAGAAAATTGGTCTATGAAAGCGACCAGCTCTCGGACCGAGGAAAGCGTGATGGTCTTGCACCGGCATTGCTGTATTACGGCGCAACATAAACATTCATTATTAATAGAATCACTGTGCCAAATACGAACAAAGAGAAGACCATAGGGTCAAAAAGGTCATTGCTTGTGGACGTCCTTTTCAAACGAGCGCTTAAGTACTTTTTTTCTTAAGGATTATGTTGTCGCAAAGCTAAAAAATGTCGGCAGAATCGGGTTAAAACACCCGCGGAGGAAACAACGTTTTGTCAACTATAAATAATGACAAGCAGCTCTTACCGCGCAATAATCTCCTCTCCATCTTTAGTCACTAACCTGTCGAAGCATATGCTGGCGCCTCATAAATCAAGATGGCGAATATTGCTGTCGCGCAGCAGTGAAACAGTGTTGTCGCCATGGTAACCAGGCTTCAGATTCCGGACGGACCTGGACGGACGGAAAAAACGTTCGTAAATATTTTAAGACAGCGTGAGATTCGCTTTAAGGTGTCGTCGGATCGGTAAAGGATGAGCAGATAATGAGTGAGTTAGCGGGTGAAAGAGTTAGTGAGATTGGGTGAGTTGGTGGGTGGGTGGATGGGTGTCGTGAATGGGTGAGTGACACCTTGAATGATTGACTGACTGACTGACTGGCTGGCTGGTTGGTTGGTTGGCTGACTGACTGACTGACTGATGGCTAGCTGACTGACTGACTGACTGACTGACTGACTGACTGTCATTGACTGACTGACTGACTGCCTGACTGACTGCCTGACTGACTGACTGGCTGACTGACTGATGGCTAGCTGACTGACTGACTGACTGACTGATGGCTAGCTGACTGACTGACTGACTGACTGACTGACTGACTAACTGACTGACTGACTGACTGACTGAACTGACTGACTGACTGACTGAACTGACTGACTGACTGACTGACTGACTGACTGAACTGACTGACTGACTGACTGACTGACTGACTGAACTGACTGAACTGACTGACTGACTGACTGAACTGACTGACTGACTGACTAAATGAAAGACTGACTGACTGACTGACTGACTGATGGCTGACTGGCTAACTGACTGATGGCTGACTGACTGACTGAATGAATGAATGACTGACTGAATGAATGACTGAATGACTGACTGACTGACTGGCTGGCTGGCTGACTGACTGACTGACTGACTGACTGACTGACTGAACTGACTGACTGACTGACTGACTGATGGCTAGCTGACTGACTGACTGACTGACTGACTGACTGAACTGACTGACTGATGCTATCTGACTGACTGACTGACTAAATGAATGACTGACAGGCTGACTGATTGACTGATGGCCATCTGACTGACTGACTGACTGACTGACTGACTGACTGAACTGACTGACTGATGCTATCTGACTGACTGACTGACTAAATGAATGACTGACAGGCTGACTGATTGACTGATGGCCATCTGACTGACTGACTGACTGACTGACTGATGACTGACTGGGTAGATGGACTGACTGACTGACTGGCTGGCTGGCTGACTGATTGAATGACTGACTGACTGATGGCTAGCTGGGTAGATGGACTGACTGACTGACTGACTGACTGGCTGACCGATTGATTGATTGACTGACTGACTGATGGCTGACTGACTGACCGACCGACTGAATGACTGACTGACTGACTGGGTAGATGGAAGGACGGACGGATGGATAGACGGATGGATGAATGGATGAAAGAAGCCGTCAGAGAAACCTGACTTTGGTCGGTTTCAGCGCCTGTCTGCCTGCCCACTCCGATGGACAATGCAATCCATTGTTATAAGGAACGGCGCACGCAAGACCCATAAACTACGGTCGAACCTCAATAAAGTTACATCGTGACGTCGCCACACTTTACACCACACGATGTGGTAATGTCGGGTTTCGCCAGGTGCCTTGACTCTTTCGGGTGTACATCCAGGCAGCGGAGAAGCAGCATTGGGTACGCAGTGATAAGCAAGATATGATTATATCAACATTCAGTCTCTCCTTCTTCCATGTCTCCATGACATAGTAGGAACAGTTCTTCGATGCCCAGTTTATTGTCCTCTGTCAGTCCTCTAAAATCATTCTTTATTTTATCTAGAATGATTCTTTAGCCCTCTAGATTAATTTTTTTTCCCTAAAGCCATTTAAAAATCTAAAATCATTCTTTTATTTCTCTAAAATAATTCTTTTATTTATATAAAATCATTCTTTTACTTAGGCCTATGTAAGCCATTCTTTTCTCTAAAATTATTCTTCTATTGATCTAAAATCATTCTTTTATTTCTCCAAAACCATTCCTTTACTTCTCTAAAATCATTCTTCTGTATCTCTAAAATCATTCCTTTATTTATTTTAAATCGCTCGTTTCATTTCTAAAATCATTCTTTTATTGATATAAAATCATTGTTTTACTTCTCTAAAACCAATCCTTTGCTTTTCTAAAAATCATTCTTTCACTTCTCTAAAACAATTCTTCTATATCTCTGAATTGATCTTTTATTTATCTGAATTGATAGGCTATTTTATTTCTCTGAAATCATTTTTTGTCTTTAAAGTCAATCTTTTATTTCACTAAAGTCATTCTTTGATGTTTAAAAATCATTATGTCAATTCTCTAAAAATCAAAAATCTCTAAATCGCTTGAGTTCAAGTCGAGGGCGTCTGACGTCCATTTATAGTTCGGAGCCTTCGGATGTCTAAGTCCACAGAGTCCCAAGTCGTTAAACATATTTTAGAAATGATGGTGATCTAATTCCAAACGGGACATCTGGTCATTCGAAAGAAGCAGCCACGTTGATTGAATCTAGTTGCCAGACAATTTGTGCCGATTTGTCGAGGGCCACGCTGGACGATGGAATGTGTTCAGACACCATGAAAACCCGAATGCATGTTTCCTACACTGAAATTGAATGATGTTGTTAGGCGGAACAGCTCGTTCGGCTGACTGCGCCTGCCTCTGTCTCCATCTGACTTTCTCTCCCTCTGTCTGTGTCTTCCACTGTCTCTGTCTCCCTCTCTCTCTCTGTCATTGTCAGTGTCTCTCTCTGTCTTTGTCTCTGTCCATCTGTCTCTGTCTCTGACATTGTCAGTGTCTCCCTCCCTCTGTCTCTATCCGTCTCTGGCTCTGTCTTTATCAGCACTGTTTGTCTCTGTCTCTGCCTCTGCCTCTGCCTCTGTCTCTGTCTCTTTCTCTGTCTGTCTGCCTGCCTGCCTGTCTATCTGTCTGTCTTTCTGTCTGTCTGTCTCTCTGTCTCTCTCTGTCTATCTCTCTTTCTCCTTCTCTCCACGTACGAGCACCACCCGCCATACGTGACTGAGCCCATCCTTGTCTGCTCCATCCGAACCGCTTGATTTAAATCACCATCCACCATGTTGCCGACATTTCGGTCAAATTCGGTCAAATTGTTTACGACGAAAATAACTCGGCCTTAAAAATCGGCCAATCTCGTATAAATAACTCTGGTCTACAAAATGTCCGAATTAGACGGAAAAAGCATCGGCTAATTTTAACGCAATAATTTTATCCTTCTGAAAATAGCATCTCAAATTTACCCAACAATTACCAACACATTACCGAACCCACTGCTGTAAAGCCGACCTGCGTGTCGTGTTATAGTGGGCCGTATTCCGTATAACCTGTAAGCTTACCTGTTACGTATAGTCATTCTGCGCTTTGTTAGTTTGAGTCATTAAATTAAGATATAACATTATATATATATTTCGATATTTTTATGGGCCAAATATATCTTTGTCAAGACTAAACCCAAACTTAGACAGAAACAAGTAGGCCTATGGGTAGCCTAGGCCCTACTAGTCTACTAGACAATTCAAACATTGGAAACAGGTGAAAAATCTTTCTTATGCAAAATCCAATGCTGTAGTAAAGCCAAAAAATCTTTACCGGACAAAAATTCCAAAGTTAGAATGATGAATAATTTTTTCCACAAAATAATAATACCGATGTGCTGCACAATGCATTGAGGGAGAAATAGCGCATTGGATGACACACTGGCATGGAGATAACCGTAGGGTGGTCAATGATCATGCTTTGTAGGCTGCTGTTCTGTTAGTAGTTAGGATTATTTTGTGATTTGTGTTGTTGTGACTTGTTTCAATTGCATAACTGTAACACTGCAACCGGTTGCAGTCTGTCAACCGGATTGTTTCATTAAATGGATATTATTATTATGCTATATCAAGTGCTACGTCATGTCATGATGTATAATTATGTCATGATGACTGTGGTTGTGGTGTGTCATGTTCTCTCGTTGTGCCCTGAGGCCCCTGACAAGTCATGTCGTGAAGGATCATCACCTGACCTTATCATCACCTGACATTTTCATCTCCTGACACTCCTGTTAGGCCCTATGCCATAATCATGACTGTATATTTTCCACTTGTGCAAGAAAATCGAAACTGACATGTCGGGGTGCCATTATCATCTCCTGACACTCATGTCATGCCATAGTCATGTATAGTTTCCACTTCTGCAAGAAAATCGAACCAGTTGTGACTGTCGGTGTTCTGTATCCGGTACACGGGCTTCTATCACCGGCCTGATCCGAGAAATCCCTTTTGCATATGAACCCGATAAAAACACACTCCAACGCAGTGGCGGCGCAAGCTATACAATTTCAGACGGAGAAAAAGGGGAGAAGGAGGAGAAGGGGAGAAGGTGAGAATGGTGAGAAGGGGAGAAGTGTCAGAATAGTTAATAGGATCAAATGGGCGAGGAGAACGAGAATGTAGAGAAGGGGAGAGGGAGAGATGAGGAGTGGAGACGAAAATCGAACCAGCTGTCAAAGAGACTGCTTGCATTCTCGATATGCGGAACACGACTGCATGCATGTCTGTGGCTGGACTAAATAGACCGAGAAATATTATTCCGTCTGCATTGGAGTCCGATCAAAACGCGCAGCAACCACGAAAAGTCACCAGGGAGAGCTGCAGCAGTGGTCTCTAGCAGTTAGATACCAAGATGAAATATTAGTCTATTAGAAGATGTCTCTCAGACTTTTCTTTCAGAGAAGGAATTCGGCTGTGAGATGATTGCATTGAATGTAGTCTAGACTCTAGAGGGAGAAGGGTGAGAAGAAGGGGAAGGGCGAGAAGAAGAGATTGGGTGAGAATAAGGGGATGGGTGAGAAAAGGGGAATGGTGAGAAGAAAGAGGAAATTGTGAGAAGGGGAAAGAGTGAGAAGAAGGGAAAGGGTGAGAAGAAGAAAAGGGTGAGAAGAAGGGGAAAGGGCGAGAAGATGGGGAGAAGTGAGAAGAAGGGGAGATGGTGAGAAGAAGGAGAAAAGGGTGAGAAGAAGGGGAGAAGAGTGAGAAGAAGGGGAAATGGTGAGAAGAAGGGGAAGGGTGAGAAGAAGGGGAAAGTGTGAGAACAAGGGAAGGTGGGAATAAGGGGAAGGGTGACAAGAAGGGGAAAGGAGAAAGAGTGAAAGCATCAAAATAATGTCAATGGAAGGACTGGAAATTCGCTTTTATATTAACTGACGCTATATTAATCTTCATCAAATGACGCAGAAATTTATTAAGGGTAGGCCCATGGGTGGGTAGATGGATGGGTGGTTGGGTGGGTAGGTGAGTGGGTGGGTGGGTAGGTGGGCGAGTGGTTTGGTGGTTGGGTAGTGGTTGAAAGGATGAATGGGTGGACGGGTAACTTGATGGATGAATGGGTACAGTATGAGAATTGTAGAAAAATAACTAGGGGGTCAGACGTTGATTTATGACATGTGGACTTGGGTCGTGCAATGAGGAATTTATACTATTATGAGATTTATGGGGTACTAAGAAAGAATATGGGGTAGGGATTGAAACCCAATCCCCTGCAATTCTCACCCTGGGTGGATTTGGAAGATTGGAAGAGAGCATGGATAGAGGGATGGATGGATGGGATGGTGATTGGAGAGGAAGATAGGTGGATGGATTGTTGGGTGTGTGATTGGTGATTAGATGGATGGATTGATGGAGGGATGGATGGAGGGATGGATGGATGAACTAATGTATGCATGGTGGAACGGATGAGAGGATTCATGGATGAATGAATGGATCTATATATGGATTATTGAGTGTATGGTTGAATGGACGGTTGGGTGGATGAATTTATGCATACATTTAGAAATGGATGAATGGATGTATGAATGAATGGATGTATGCATGCAAGCATGCATGCATGATTGCATGGCTAGTTGGCTGCCTTCTGGATGAACGGACGGTTGAATGTATGCATGCATGTATAAACGTTCCATATAGATATGGATGGATGCGCAAAAATAATGAATTGACGGAGAAATGAATGTTTGAATAGACGAAACGAATGCCCACCGAGTTTTTTTTAAAAATAACATAGCGTTGAGCAACTCACCTGTGTGATGTATGATTTGTTGTCCTCCTCTGACCTCTCCTATCTCGTTCCAGGGACGTAAGCCGGACACGAAAGATTTCTTCATCCAACGTTTTCCACGCAAATCCTTTCTCGGTCAGCCATGATCAGCCAATATCTGCTGACCGGATGTTCCAGCCCAGATAATGATGGATAGCGATGGATAGCGACGGATAGCGATGGATAGCGATGGATAGCGATGGATAGCGACGGATAGCGATGGATAGCGTTGGATAGCGACGGATAGCGATGGATAGCGATGAATAGCGATGGATAGCGATGGATAGAGATGGATAGCGATGAATAGCGATGGATAGAGATGGATAGCGATGAATAGCGATGGATAGCGATGGATAGCGATGGATAGCTATGGACGGTCAAGGCTTTGTGTACGGCGGCGCACACCAAACAACATTAACATCTACAACCATGTACACCTATTATAAGATCCGTGTTTCTATGAAGACCGCCTATGACGTCCACGTGTCTGTGTGTCTATCCCCGTCTGTATGCGTGCTTATCACCGCATGTATGCGTGCATATCACCGCATACACACGTGCCTATTGCTGCATGTAGACGCGATTATTACCGCATGTATGCGTGCTTTTGTCACCGCTTGTGTATTTGTACGCGACCTAAATATTCCAGCGCGCGTGTGTGTGAGCACCTACTATCGCGAGTATTACGTCTCGACCATTCCATATACGGCTGCATGTATGTGTGTGTATATCGCTGCGTGTATCTGCGTGTCTGGCTCAGTGTATGTGTGCGTATTGTTGCGTGTATGTGCGCCTATATCCGTTGTCGTACGCGTGCCTAGATGACTGACCGTTTCCCTGTGTCCGTCCGTCCGTCCGTCCGTTCGTCACATCCTGCGCTGATGCTAAGGCTGCTGCTGCTGCGGCTGATGATGATGATGAGGAGGAGGAGGATGGTGGTGTGTACGCGGGATGCGGGATGCGGTCCTCCGAGCACGCGTTGGTCAGCGGCATCGATGGGCTGGCTGCTGCTGCTGCTGCGGTTGCTGCTGGCGCACCGTGGGATGCGGAACTAGAGGAAGGATGCTGATGAGGAATAGGAGAGGGAGGAGGAGGAATTTGCTACTGGGAGGAGATGCTGGATGGAGGAGAATTGGGAGGAGGAGAGGAGAGGAGAGGAAGAGGAGGAGGAGGATGGGGAGGATGGGGAGTGTGGCAAGTAGCCGAGAACGGTCAATACTCGAATGGAAAATGACACTCCGTGACGGAAAGACGACTTCGTTCCTTCGTCCTACATCAACATCGCTCCTCCTCTCCTTCCTCTCTTCCTCACTTCCACTCTCCGTCCTGTTTTCGTGCATAAATATCTAGATCACACAAGCACTATATATACAGCACTAGGTAGGCTATAGGCCTATATCATATGATAATAATATGTAGGGTCTACAATTCTACATGTGTATATAATGCATACATTGGTAAAACACGACTAATAGGTCAAGATATTGTAATATAGGCTACATGTACAAGTAGGCAGCCTAGCTAGGCTAATATATAGACGGTGGATGATGTTTAGAGTTGAAACGGGGTGGAATGTAGCCTGGGGGGAGGTGAAAGAATCCGTTTATGAAGAATCTGAGTCTTCTATGATTTGCGTTCTTATGACTTGTTTAATTGCAAAAATGTGGCACTGCATACCAATTCCTGTAGGCCTAAACTGTAGGCCTAACCAGCGGTTTTATGTTTAAAAGAACCTATAAATGAGCTTCAGAAAGAAGTAACAACTTCTGCAGCAAAACTTGTGACGTCATAAGTTGCTGCGTTGTTCGGTTTTACGATTTCTACGGTCAAATATTGGCTGTAGTTTAATTTTTGACGGGCTGAAGTTTATTCGACATATTTCTGCTTTGCTGGCTGAATATGGCTGAATATCTAGCTTCAATTTTTGGGACGGAAAAGGACAAGTACGTAAGATTGTGACCGAAATATAGAATGTGCTCGCGTATATCACACTCGCAGCCTGCAGGGTGCGCTGCATGGCTGTTCCGAATAGACCTTGGGTTATCTGCAATGCACTACAGAACATCGGCCGAATCTATTTTGGCCGTTGATTCCATGCTTGGAACAATTTTCTCTGTGCCTAACTCCGCATGGTCATGCGAGAAGCGCTATATAAATTTTATGGATACGATGATCATGAAACACAACGAAAATTATTTGATTTTTAAGGTTCTATATTTGCTATGACATTACAGATTAATCCTTCGAATGACTGCCAAAATTAGAGTAAAACACACAGTCTGCCCATGGTTAAGGTTTTACTAAGAATCGAAAAGCATTTTAACATTTATAATATGTTGCTGCCAGTAATAAAACCTGGGGCCACTCAACTCTCTTCCTGAAGAATCTCATAACTGCCCTATTTAGACGTGGTTGGGCCAGGACTCTTCTGAGTAGCCTACCTTAAAGAGGCGCTAAATAAAACTTTCAAAATGATTAATAGTAAGGAAGCAGCTCTTGGAGTTTAGCTGATTTTACATAGATCTGCGTTCTTCTGCAGAAAGTTGATTTCAAATTCTGTTTGCTTTGTCAGGGTCAACTGTTCATTTTTCTTCAAAATTGGAGCATGTCGACACGGCGAAAGATGTTCCCGTCTGCACAACAAGCCGACGTTTAGTCAGACGATTCTCATGCAGAATCTTTACCTGAATCCACAGAATATCGCGCAGACGGCCGATAAATCGCAAAGTACGTTCTGGAGCGAGCGTTTTTTGCAATTGTAATTTTTTTAGCACCTTGACCAATGTTTATTGCTCGTCATATGCACACATCCATCCATCCATCTGTCCATCCATCCATCTGTCCGTCCATTCATCCATCCTTCCATCTGTTAGAATCTTTTACCCATTTTTGTGTACATCGCATGTTGAAAGCCTCAATTCATTTTGAATCATTTGTAATATTAAAAATAGTCTTGCTGTGCTGCCTCTTGTTCACTTTGCCCCGTGACCTTGTGCATGTTATGAACTTTTTAATGACAGTAGCAAAAGGCATTTTAATAATAGTGCATTACAATACAATAGTTAAATCGTTCTTTGGAATTCCAAATAAAATCAAGCGTTAGAGTTTAAATTTTAGGCGAATTGAAATCAATGGGAACCAGTTTGTTGATAGCAGCTGGACTGTATGAGCACTTGTTATAGTGCTCCTTCAAGGTTTCTACTCAAAGGCACTCCCAACTACAGCGCGGATGCTAAATCATAGCACATGAGCAATTGTGAGTGAAGGACTTGCCCAAGGTCCCTACGCGGCAGTTTGAGCTGGATTCGAGCTTGCAACATTCTGGCTCCAGGGCACCGAACATATCCCTACACCACCAGTGTCCCACGTCCTACAATATAGTTCCCGACGTGTGTGCGCCGTGTTATATTTGGCTGTCGATATCGTCTCTTTATTTACGTTCGTCTTGGTCGTTCTGTTGCAGAGGCTTTTGCAAAATAGTTGGACTGTAGTATGATCACTTTTTAGTAACGATGACAGATGAAGAGGTCCAACAACACTACGACGAATTCTTCGAGGAGATCTTCCTTGAACTCGAAGACAAGGTAACACCAACTGAGCTTTTCTTTGCTGGTTGTCAGTCTATGGAGTTGCTTTCTCGTCACATGTCAAATGACTGTCAGACTTTTGACCCACTAATTTTGCAAATTGATAATATCAGCTTCTGATAATATTATTATTATATTACTTTTTTAAAATTTTATTATTTTTTTGCCCTGAGGTACTTCATTCCCCCAGGGACTTATGGACTATTATTATTTGAAGAGTGTAATATTATTATTATTTTATTTTTTATTTATTTAATTTAGAGGGATGCTTTATACTCTCTGTGCCAAGGCAAGTCTTTCCGGTGGTGCAATGTTTGACGTTCTTACGTGACGTTGTTGATGTGTACATGTTGCTGAGCTGATGGTGAGCTACATAAATTTCTGCGCGTTTTTTGTTGTGCGTTGTCTTCAGTTGCAGAACGTTGTTGTGTGCGTTGTAGTATGTTGTTGTGTGCGTTGTAGTATGTTGTTGTGTGCGTTGTAGTATGTTGTTGTATGCGTTGTAGTATGGCAAGATCGAGGAAATGAACGTCTGTGACAACCTCGGCGATCATCTCGTTGGCAATGTCTACGTCAAGGTAAGTTACGATACTCGCAGTGCCAGTCCCAAGCCAGGATAAAGGAGGGAGGAGGGGCGATGCTGATGATCTTTGTTATAACACATATGTGAAATCGACCTCAAGGCCTATCCTGCTGTTTAGTTTAGTATGTGAGGCACCCTTGTCACGGCATGGCTGTGTTACGGCGCCATAGAAACTGTCATTGTTATTATTATTATTATTATTATTAGACTGAGAGAAGGGACCACTTGTTGGGAATGGACTTATATCTTTTCCATACAATAAAAAAGTCACGGTACAAATTTCCAGATGTTTGGTCCAAAGTTTAAGATCTTTTTATAAATGAAAACATGAATCGCGGGGTCATTGGTTTAATATTGACTCAGAGCAGAGCATTTGCTATAGTAGGTCCCTCCACATGGAATGGCTTTACCCCTCTTTCGCAGGCTAGACTCCTTTCCAGGCTCTTCCTCATGCATCCTCTCACTCTCTTAAGACGTTTCTTTTCCCACACCTCTGAATAGTCTATGCTGTGAGAGGAGCTATATAAATTTTCAGGGCTTTTTTAACGTGCAGTTGCACACAAAATGTGCAGTTTTAAATGAATTTGTGCGATTGTAGAAGCACTTCTATACAGTCAAAACTTGCAAAAAGGTCATTTTTCTCCGATTGGAAGTAATTTACCATGGAGGATGTGAAAGGAAAGAAGGAGTTGTGCAGTTCTAAGAATTCCTTTAAAACAGCCATGTAAATTTTTATACACGATCAGATTGGATTATTTCAGTTGTTTACGCTGTTACATTACAATTGCAATTGTAATAAATCTGTGTTCAGTTTGAGAGCGAGGAGAACGCTGAACGAGCCGTGCGAGAGTTGAACGACCGATGGTTCAATGGACGTCCGGTCAACGCGGAACTGTCGCCTGTGACGGACTTTCGTGAGGCGTGCTGCAGACAGTACGAGATGGGGTACGTAGTAGGTTCGATAATTATTAGTATTAATAATAATATGATAATAATATTGTATAGTTTCGTCATAGTTGTTGTTCTCATCCTAATCATCATCACTTAACTATTGTTAACTTTTGCCTTGTGCCTAGAGGTCACGCCACTATGTTCCTTTCTCGCTTAAAAACTGTCTTATTTAGCCGTTGTTGGACTGGGAGCACTTCTGAGTAGATTACCTTTAAGGTGCGCTATGTGATAATAATATTAATAATAATACTAATAATAATAATGATAAACTGTGCTTATTTTGTCTGGGCCACCTAATGGCTACAGCATGCTTGATGATGCAGAGCTGCATAGAAACTATGACACCCTCATCCTTTCCCCAGGCTTGGGACTGACACTATGCCGGAGCTTCGTCAGTGGAAAAGTTAAGCTTAATGTATAATTGGTTGAAGTTGATGAACATGGCAACAATGACCAAATGGTTTTATTTCGTAAATGTTTACAAAAAACAACTGTTAATAATTGAACCACATCTCTAACACACATCTTTCAATGGAAAGTAGAAGACTTTTAAAAGGTGTGTTAGATGCTGCACTTAGACTGGTTTTTATTTTATTTTTTCCTGAACCCAGCAAACAATACATTTATGGCAGTGTTCATTTATTGAAAATGAGACAAATCTAGGGGACACACTAGTGCACATGTCAAAGCACATCAAATGTAAGCAAATAAAACTAATGTGGACAGAACTATGTCGTTGATGGCTGGTAAAGATAACCCTTGGAAAAATGAGGTTTTTTTAACAGTCTTTACTAGTTGTAATAATAATAATAATAATAATAATAATAATAATACAGATAATAATAGTAGTGGGTTGTTGATGCAATTGATAATGATGTCGCTACCTTTCAATTTGAACAACTCGGGTAATTGCTGACATTCTGTGGAGATTTTTTGTGTAAGGGATCACATTTGTTATTCTCTGTTGGAATTGTTTGGTCAGATTTTGATTAGTTTCATTTGCATGGATGAAGTGAATTGTCTGCATGTTTCTGTCATTGTAGAGAGTGTACGCGAGGCGGTTTCTGTAACTTTATGCATCTGAAGCCGATTTCACGCGAGCTGAGACGAGAGCTGTATGGCAAGAACAAGAAGAAGTCAGTTGTTGTTCCAGAAATGATTTATTTTTAGTTTATGTTTGTGCGAGAGGTCAAATGGTGAGATGGTGCAGGAGCCTTCCAAGGCTGTATTATTACTAGTCTTTTATTTATTTTCTTGCATTTATAGTCATTCTATGCTTCTATATTTAGAACTTCAAATATTTACTTTTGATTGTCATCAACAATTATTACTGATTTTTTTTATTGATAATGGTGTAAGTTTATTACATTGTATATTTTTTATTGTTTATTTGATGTATATCCGTGCAATGTCATCTAAATTATAAAGCTGAGAATGCTTTAGAACTTTGTAGTCTCTTCCGCTGTTTGCTCTTTGACAGTGCCAGTCTCAAGCCTGGATAAAGGAGGAGGGTGATCTTTGTTTTCACACAGTCTCGTTAAATCTGATGTAACCTTGAACACTGTAGACTAGAAGAATACTTTACGATCTATAGTCTAAGAATGTCTCGGTTTTGCCTACACTTACAAACAAGTTGTGCATCTTGCAGGTCGAGGTCTCGCTCTCCGCAGCCAGCACGTCGAAGTCGCAGTCGTAGTCGCGAACGTCCGAACCACCGAAGTCGCGACAAGCCGCGAAGGTCTCGTAGTCGCGACCGAGTCGGTCGTTTCTGATCGGACTCCAATCAGCGTTGGCTCATTGCGGTTGATCGTGGATTTGACTCTCGGCATGATCTAGACATTCGAGATCAGACACTATGTGAAGCGATCTCTGTTGCAGAACGGTTTTTGTGTCCTGAGAACGGATTTTTTTCTGCGTGCGGGACAGGATTGGCGTTGGATGTCGCCACTCGGTTAGCATAGTGGTTTAAAACCTTAGCGGTTTTCGATTTTAAGGAACTTTAAGAAAAACTGAAATAACTTTGAAATCTGTTTTTGCGTTTGGTATATGGTGTTTTGTTGGTTCTATAGCATGAGTTTTCTGGTGGTTCGTATTGATAAAGAAATTGAGGGTTTATTCGTTGTGCAACAGAAACATCGAATAACAAAAGGTCAATTCTGCTTCACCAAAGATTACAACGATAAAGGAGATAAAAAAAATCGTTGCTTGTTGAGATAGAGTTCTGCAAAGCGTTTGCCTACATTGTATTGCATACAAGCATATAATAACATGTGCAGTGTCGTATAACATACCATGATTGGCATGACATTGCATACAAGCATATAATAACATGTGCAGTGTCGTATAACATACCATGATTGGCATGACATTGCATACAAGCATATCGTCTGTTTAGAGTGCAATGGTTCTAACTCCAATGCATTTAGCCATGGAGTTAGCACCATTGCACTCTAAACAGACGATATAATAACATGTGCAGTGTCGTATAACATACCATGATTGGCATGACATTGCATACAAGCATATAATAACATGTGCAGTGTCGTATAACATATACCATGTAGCCTGATGTAGGCATGCTTGGATCAACAACAGCAGGACATAGATTATTACAAATTAGAGGATATAAATGTGCAAGATCAAAGTTTAAATGATTTTTCAGTTCATGTTCATCTGCGTTTAATCATCATTCGCGCTGCTCGAAGTTGATCACCCCACACGTGAGTCAAGCTGTACCAATAAAAGTGAGTAAAGTATTTGCACATAAGACAGGCATAATCACAGCCGTTGAACCACCCTCCTCCCTGCTTATCAGAAGCGCAGTTACCAGACGCTTTGTCGTTGTCGTTATCCTCGGTCGAGAAGCTCATTCCATTGAGGTTCACATCACTCGGCAATGTTGGGTCGGTGAGTGAATCTCCGGCATCTCCTCCACTGAATCCTGAGAGATGAAGGGCGTATTTGTTGCTTTCCGAATCAATGGAAAATGTAGAATATTCTGCGTAGTACCATACACCGGTTGCATTGAGTTGTACCTGTGAAACGTAAGTGCAACAACTTTTATTCTTTGACTCTATTATCAACCATGCATAAATTCAGTTCCGTATATACACACATGTACGGAAATATTAAATAGGCCTAATTAGGCTTACATCAATAATTAAGGTTGGCCTAATTGTGCTTTTGTGAAAACTCTTATTTACAATTTGATCAACCGTTTTAAATGCCCATCAATCAGTAACTGTTCATAAAAGTTTAGTCCTATGCGAATGCATGCCCCCAGTGATTGTAAAATTATGTGCTCGTTACTTATTCTAATCTCCTATTAAATTAAAGCGTCTCTTGGAAGTTAAGCATTCAGCTGTAAACGATAAACAGAAACAATATTTTGAGAATCTTGTGGCACGGCAAAATAAGCAATCAAAAAAGCTTACGAACTACGAACTAGGCTAGGCTACATTGCAGGAAAATTATGAGGGATTGGTTGCAGGCTAAAAAAAATAGTCGCTCAATTTTTGTCAAAACGCAAGAAGACAAACACAGTATCCGAATCTATGATCGCACCACAATTCTGTGAAACTATGCTTGAAACTGAGGCTGTTTAAAAAGTGAAGTAAGTTCCATTGTCAATTAACACAACTGCACGTAGGGCCTATAGAATCGAAGATTTGGAAGAAGAAGTTATAAGAACTGACTAGGTAGATTAGGGCGACTAGAGGAGACTGACTAGACTCACTAGAGTATTATTAGGCAATTACATGTAGACAGGGCCGTGTTTAAGGTTCTTCGAGTGTCGGTGCAAAGAGTTAGGCCCTACAGCAGGGGCAAAGTGCCAATTGGCAGACTTACAAGATCGGTCATTTTTTTAAAATCCGCTGTTCAATAGGCTAGCCTACGTGGTTTATCGGCTATGGCGGGTCAGTAAGCTAGCACGGAACATCGGTGAACTTAGTGAAATTAATGTTTTCTTGCATTTACTGATTTTACTAAAGGTTTAAGTAACACTGAGACTCCCAGAAGACATTTGGCCAATGGCAACAAAACTCTCAGCTCAGGGGCATTCGGTGCACCGCACCGAATGGACCTATGTTAAACACGGCCCTGCATGTAGAATATTAAAATCAGAATATTGTTAGCTAATAGTGAAAAATAAATTTTAAGAAATTGATAGTCATTGCTAAGTCACAGTGTGCCGCGAAAATTTTCATTCTTTCTTAGTGTGCCGCAAGCCCAAAAAGGCTGGGAATCAATGCCCTAAGGGATGAATATCCCGCAAACAGGGACACGTAGCCAATTAACATGTGCAATTTTAACTGATGGCTAAACGGTTGACATCATGACCAGTAGCTTTGCGAAGTGAAGCATATTAGGCTATTCACGAACGGCGCGTCGTCTCTGAGTCCAGTGGTGTTGCGATTGACCACAAAGCAACAAGTAGGCCAGTAGTCAAATACTACTGGTCTTAGGTCAGTTTGCACTCAGTGACCCCAGGTCAAAGGTCAAGGTCAAAGTCATCTTAATTAGGTCATCTTAATTAGGTCATCTTAATTAGGTCATCTTAATTAGGGTAATTGGGTGATTATTCTAATTAGGTCATTATTCTAATTTAGGTCATTTAACTAATTAGGTCATTATACTAATTAGCCTATTATACTAATTATTAGCCTATTATACTAATTAGCCTATTATATTAATTAGGTCATCTTAATTATCCTATTATATTAATTATGTAATATTAATTAGGCAATTATCTTAATTAGTGTAATTAGTCAACCCTAATTAACAGCGCAACAGGGTCGCCCCGCCCCGCCCCTCCCCGCCGCGGGGTCCGAAAGTGGCGCGGGAACCGGAAGTGCGGGAACCGGAAGTGCAGAAACCGGAAGTGCGGAAACCGGAAGTGTAGAAACCGGAAGTGCGGAAACCGGAAGTGCGGAAACCGGAAGTGTGGAAACCGGAAATGTGGAACCGGAAGCGGCGCTGTGAATGCTGGGAAATGCCGCAGCCAATTAGCGAGCGAGAACCTTGTTAGCCCTCTTTTTGGACTTAGAAAATTTTTCACACAGGGCATTTGGACTTAGAAATTTTTCAACTTGCTGGGTATTTGGACTTAGAAAATTTTTGAACTAAAATCTTTTCGGACTTAGAAAATTTTTGATCTAAAATATTGTTGAACTTAGAAATTTTTTAATTAAAATCTTGTTGGACTTAGAAAATTTTTGAATAAAAATGTATTTGGACTTAGAAATTTTTAAAAATAAAATCTTGTTGAACTTAGAAATTTTTTCGCACAGTGTGGACTTAGAAAATCTCGGCCTTGCAGGGCATTTGGACTTAGAAAATTTCGATCTTGTAGTGTGTCGGACTTAGAAAAATTTTGATTTTGTCGTGTGTTGGACTTAGAAAATCTTGACATTGCAGGTCATTTGGACTTAGAAAATTTCAAACTTGTAGTGTGTCGGACTTAGAAGAATTTTAATTTTTGTCGTGTGTTGGACTTAGAAAATCTCGGCATTGCAGGCCATTTGGACTTAGAAACTTTCAAACTTGTAGTGTGTCGGACTTAGAAGAATTTTGATTTTGTCGTGTGTTGGACTTAGAAAATCTCAGCCTTGCAGGCCATTTGGACTTAGAAAATTTCGATCTTGTAGTGTGTCGGACTTAGAAAAGTTTTAATTTTTGCCGTGTGTTGGACTTAAAAAATCTCAGCCTTGCAGGGCATTTGGACTTAGAAAATTTCAAGCTTGTAGTGTGTCGGAGTTAGAAAAATTTTGATTTTGTCGTGTGTTGGACTTAGAAAATCTCAGCCTTGCAGGGCATTTGGACTTAGAAAATTTAGATCTTGTAGTGTGTTGGACTTAGAAAATTTTTGATTTTGCAACGTGTTGGACTTAGAAAATCTCGACATTGCAGAGCATTCCGACTTAGAAAATTACAAGCTTGTAGTGTGTCGGACTTAGAAAAATTTTGATTTTTGCCGTGTGTTGGACTTAGAAAATCTCGGCCTTGCAGATCATTTGGAATTAGAAAATTTCGAACTTAGAAGAAATTTTTTCATTCAGTGTGTTGGACTTAGAAAATTTTGACCTTACAGGTCAGTCTGACTTAGAAATTTTCGCTCTTGTAGTGTGTCGGACTTAGAAAATTTCAATCTTACAGAGCATTCGGACTTAGAAATTTTTTTTTCACTCAGTATGTTCGGACTTAGAAATTTTACTCTTGCAGTGTGTTGGACTTAGACAATTTCGATATTGCAGTTTTAATCATATGATGGCAAAGGAGCACGAGTTGAATCTTGTCACTGACAAAATGATAAGTATAATAGTGGTTTGTATGCAGACAGGACTTGTAATTTTCTATTCTTTTCAAAGTAAGACACGAAATTTTGCAATTGTACGAAGACAAACTTGTAAATTTATAAAATACGAAGCATATGAAACGTATGTTGAGCGAAGTAAGAGATGAGAATTGGTTCGGGGGAGGGTGTATTCTTAATTTTTAGGAAACAAAGGTGTGCAATATTTGCAATAAATCCAATTTTAAAAACAAATTTCGAATAATGGCGAACGAAGTAATGCAACTTAGGGATTCAAACAGCAAATTACAAGGTTTTAGGGGTGAGTGTGTTAAGTTGGTGAAGTAAAGGGGTGGTGGGAGTACATATTCTTAGGTTTATACAAACAAAGAAGTTCAATATTTGTGAAATACCAACAAATTTTGGTAAAGTACGTTTAATGACGAGCGAATAAATGCAACTTAGGCTTACAAGCAGCAAGCTACACGCTTGTTTAGGTGTGAGAGTGTTAAGTTGGTGATGTGCAGGGGTGGGGAGGGAGGCCAATTCTTAAACTTTGTGAAAACAAGGCGTTCAATAATTGTGCTGTGTCAGCAATTTTAGTAAAGTACGAAAATAACATGCAAAGAAATGCGTGTTAGGGTTACGAGCGATGCGTTGCATAGCGTATTAGGGTTGACACGCAAGCGAAACTTAGCAGAAATCTGAATTCGTCAACTCTGAAAACACTAAGTCCGATTTTTTTTGCAATGAAAATTCGATGGGCGGCCGCTTCTAGCGGCGGCGGCGGCGGCAGGCCAACACACTGAATGAAAAAATTTCTAAGTCCGACACACTACAAGCTTGTAATTTTCTAAGTCGGAATGCTCTGCAATGTCGAGATTTTCTAAGTCCAACACGTTGCAAAATCAAAATTTTTCTAAGTCCAACACACTACAAGATCTAAATTTTCTAAGTCCAAATGCCCTGCAAGGCTGAGATTTTCTAAGTCCAACACACGACAAAATCAAAATTTTTCTAAGTCCGACACACTACAAGCTTGAAATTTTCTAAGTCCAAATGCCCTGCAAGGCTGAGATTTTTTAAGTCCAACACACGGCAAAAATTAAAACTTTTCTAAGTCCGACACACTACAAGATCGAAATTTTCTAAGTCCAAATGGCCTGCAAGGCTGAGATTTTCTAAGTCCAACACACGACAAAATCAAAATTCTTCTAAGTCCGACACACTACAAGTTTGAAAGTTTCTAAGTCCAAATGGCCTGCAATGCCGAGATTTTCTAAGTCCAACACACGACAAAAATTAAAATTTTTCTAAGTCCGACACACTACAAGTTTGAAATTTTCTAAGTCCAAATGACCTGCAATGTCAAGATTTTCTAAGTCCAACACACGACAAAATCAAAATTTTTCTAAGTCCGACACACTACAAGATCGAAATTTTCTAAGTCCAAATGCCCTGCAAGGCCGAGATTTTCTAAGTCCACACTGTGCGAAAAAATTTCTAAGTTCAACAAGATTTTATTTTTAAAAATTTCTAAGTCCAAATACATTTTTATTCAAAAATTTTCTAAGTCCAACAAGATTTTAATTAAAAAATTTCTAAGTTCAACAATATTTTAGATCAAAAATTTTCTAAGTCCGAAAAGATTTTAGTTCAAAAATTTTCTAAGTCCAAATACCCAGCAAGTTGAAAAATTTCTAAGTCCAAATGCCCTGTGTGAAAAATTTTCTAAGTCCAAAAAGAGGGCTAACAAGGTTCTCGCTCGCTAATTGGCTGCGGCATTTCCCAGCATTCACAGCGCCGCTTCCGGTTCCACATTTCCGGTTTCCACACTTCCGGTTTCCGCACTTCCGGTTTCCGCACTTCCGGTTTCTGCACTTCCGGTTTCCGCACTTCCGGTTTCTGCACTTCCGGTTCCCGCACTTCCGGTTCCCGCGCCACTTTCGGACCCCGCGGCGGGGAGGGGCGGGGCGGGGCGACCCTGTTGCGCTGTTAATTAGGGTTGACTAATTACACTAATTAAGATAATTGCCTAATTAATATTACATAATTAATATAATAGGATAATTAGGATGACCTAATTAATATAATAGGCTAATTAGTATAATAGGCTAATTAGTATAATAGGCTAATTAGTATAATGACCTAATTAGTTAATTGACCTAATTAGAATAATGACCTAATTAGAATAATCACCCAATTACCCTAATTAAGATGACCTAATTAAGATGACCTAATTAAGATGACCTAATTAAGATGACCTTGACCTTGACCTTGACCTTGACCTTGACCTTTGACCTGGGGTCACTGAGTGCAAACTGGCCTAAGACCAGTAGTATTTGACTACTTAGGCCTATACCCTTCTTCTACTACTGAAACACAAGAAGAAATGGATAGACAACGTACGGGAGGACATAGAATACAGAGGAATGGAGCTGGGAAAGGCAATAGAACTCGCAAGAGACCGGCCGAAATGGAGAAGTTTTGTTAGAGCCTCATCGTCGGTGAATACCTGACGGAGGAGAAAGAAAGAAGACTACTGAAACACTATGATTGTTAGGTAAATTCAAACACTAAATTATCGAGGTTTAACTTTTATAAATAGCCTACCTCTACGCGAAGAGAATTAGGTGGCGCTCGTAGTCAGAAGATAGACTTTCTCATTTCCGAGCCAAAATTCGCCTCCTTCAGTATCTCCAAATCCATTCTTATATTCGATCCAGTTTTGATCGAAGTCCACAGATCCGTCAAAACGCTTCAATATGGTTATGAAGTCGTTTGCAATGGGGAGAGGAACACCTGTGCAGGAAAAAAACTAAAGAAATGATTACGCGTCAATCAACCTACGTCGTGGGTTCAGAGAAACGCTCCAAATTCGAACTGATAGGCCTAACAAACGACCTCCACAGAAATGGTATGATCTTGGTGTTGGTAAAACGACAGTAGGCCATTAGTTTAATGGACGATCCCTCTATGTTGGTCATGTGACTGTTTAAGCGTCTTCTCGCTATGTTGCGAACACTTGTTTCAAGTTGTTTGTTTCATTTCTTTTCTCGGAATTATAATTATTCTGCTATCAGGTTCATGGGCGTCCGCAGCGGGGCGCATAGTTGCACATAAATGTAGATTATTTGGTTGTGATTCTTATGTACAACGCAATTTTAAATGTGATTAACCCTATGACGCACACCTTCCGCGCCAACGCATTTAGCACACCAGGGGTCCAATGGACCCCACCGATAACATGGGTTGAAATTATATAATTTAGATAGAACTTGGGAATGAATGACTTAAATTTATGTTATACATAGCACATGCATTCATGGAACATGTTTGGGTCAATATGTAGGCCGAAAATTAACCCTCTAGGGTTGCCAAGGGGGGTCGGTGGTATCCCCCCGTTAAGTTTTCTCACCATCAAACATTTCTCGTAAGAAATAAAATTTTCACATTTTAAGTACTTGCAGGGGGTTCATTTACACACATTTTGAGGTAAGATTTGTGATGATACCCCATACCGTTCAAAAGTTATACCCGATATACCCTAGGTACCAAGAGTGGGGTGGAAACCACCAACTTAGGTTAACGACTGTATTATTTTATTCGTCATTTATTATGAAGAAAAAAACAATACGCCACTTCATAGAGGGAATGTAGGGCTACATTGTCATGCTAAATAATTTGTCTTTTCATAACCAGAAGTGCTCAAAATAAATAAAAATATGTGAAAAATGGTGATTTTCATAAAACTTTTCCTAGCGAGAATTTGTAGCTTGCTCAATAATTTTGACCAGTGGCGCAGCCAAAAAACATTAGGAGTTGCCATTTGTATGTATGTATGTACATGTATGTATGAATGTATGCATGTACATGCATGTATGTATGTGTGTGCATGTATGTATGTGCGAATGTAGGTATGTACATATGCATTACACATGCATATGTGTCTGTGTATGTATGCATTTATGTATGCATTCATGTATGCATGTATGTATGTACCTATGTACGTACGTACGTACGTATGTATGTATGCATACATGTGTGTATGTTTGTAAGTATGTATGTACGTGTTTTTGTTTGTATTTATTTATGCGTGTATATATGTGTGTACGTACGTAATCTATTCAGGCACTATTGTATGCATATGATTATGTAGGTAAGCCTATATATGTTGCATGTACAAATGTGCAGTGTATGTGCATGTATGTTTGTGTGTATGTATGAAAGTATGCATGTATCTATGTACCTATGTATGTATGCATGTATGTTCGTATATATACATGCACACATACATACGTACATGCATACATACCTATGTACATACATACATACTCATACAAACATACATACATAGATTCATATATATACAACATACATGCATACATGCATACATACATACATACATACATACATACATGCATGCATGCATGCATGCATGCACACATATTAATATACATACATACATTAATATATACATTCATACATACACATACACACATACATATATACATACATACTACACTGTATCTAAGTATATACCCAGGGAAGGGGGGTAATGGCGGGGCGGGGGTGATGTCCCACTGTGGGTAATGTCGAGGGGCAATGGGGGGAGTAATGGCATGGGTTATGGGCCGGGGGTATGTTCTGTTCCCATTATGCTATAGTCGATGCAGCACGGATCTATCAATGCTGAAGCCTGGGGTCCGTTGGACCCCAGGTGTGCTAAATATGCCCTAGGTGTTTTTCTGAATTTTTTTCAAATCAACCAAGGGTGCTGCAGTCTCCCAACTTTTTTTCACATGTAGGGAAATGAATTGTTGAGGAATTTGATTTTTTTCAGATTTTTACTATTTATATCAAAAAAGATATTCAAGATATCGCACCTCTGGGGTCCGATGGACCCCAGGTGTGCGTTATAGGGTTAATTATCGATTCGTTCTACAAGTTGAACCTATATATCTTTCTTTGGGCGCATAACGTACATGTAGTACCCCGCAGTCGATCGAGTCGATCGATCGAGTCGATCGTAACTCGGCCAAGTCGAGTCGATCGAAAAATCGTCGACTCGATCGACTTGCAAGTCGAGTCGATCGTGAGTTTTTTTCGATCGACTCGATCGACTTGCGAGTCGAGTCGATCGTGAGACATGCCAAGTCGAGTCGATCGAAAAATCGTCGACTTGCAAGTCGAGTCGATCATTGCTCCGTCGACTGGACTCCACTTAAAAATATTTATCTTAGGCCTACTATTTCTTGAAGTCTCAAAGTAAACTAGGGCCTACATGATATAATGACGTAGGCTAATTCAGTTTTTCCACACGAGTGCAGCTAATGAACCTTTTGGCAGCTGATGATTGCGTGTTTGTGGAACTGTGAAAGTTGATAGACGTACATTTTCGATTTGAGTTCAACCAGTAGAGGCGGATACAGAAATATTGGACGGGGGGGTGTCAAATTTTTTGGTCTTGGGCCGACAAAAATTTGTGTTGGTCTTCCGTGGAAAAATCCTTCTTTTAGTCTTTCGCCCAAAAAACTTCTAAAAACTCGTGGCAACTCCGGTTACTTAAAATCTGATGACTTTTTTTTAGTCATGTGCTAGTTTCTCTCTCACCTTCCTGTTCCCGTTGCGTTGATTTACAGCTTCTTGAAAACTGATGGGAGGAGGGTCCGAATGGAGTGGGGGCATGGCCGGATTGCCCTCTTGGATCCGCTCCTGAATGAGCATGATACATTTAGGCCTGTATATAGGCCTATGTAGATGGTAATTTTGAGAATATAAAACGGGGCCTTTTATGACGTCACTTCGATCAGGATACAGATCTACTATCATATAATTTCATTAATTTTAGAATACAAAACTAGACCCATGCTTATTGTGACGTCACTGATTATGATGCAATTTTTTACTATTATAGGCCTATTACAGGTTCACCTCGAGAATTAAAACAACTAGTCCTATTGTGACGTCACTTCGATTATGATACAAAATGTAATATTATAGAAGTGCAATTTGATAAAATAAACAAAGCCTACTGTGACGTCACTTTAATTATTATACATATCTACTATTGAAGAAGAGCATTTTGAGAGTATAAACTAGACGAATTGTGACGTCACTTCGATTATTACGCAGATCAACCGTAATAATTTTTGAAACTCATTAATTTTACAGAATCTAAACGAGGCCTATTGTGACGTCACTACGATTACAGTGCACATCTACTATAAATTCACTGAGAATACGAAATTAGGCTTAGTGTGACGTCACGCAGATTTCATTTTGAGATTATAAGTTATAACTGCAGGGGTGAGCAAGAGACAAAACTAGGTCAAGTCGACTCGAAGTCGATTGAGTCGATCGTCGGCCGAGCCAAGTCGATCGAGTCGTGAAAAGGTCGGCGAGTCGACGAAGTCGATCGAGTCGATCGTCGACCGAGCCAAGTCGATCGAGTCGTGAAAAGGTCGGCGAGTCGACGAAGTCGATCGAGTCGATCGTCGGCCGAGCCAAGTCGATCGTAGCCCACGACTCGATCGACTGCGGGGTATAACATGTAGGCTATAGGATTCTCTCGTGGTAATATGGAAATTCAAACTGTCACTCATTAAACTTAAGACCATGTGACAATTATTTAAAAGTGTGCACCCCCCCTAGAAAAATTCCTGCGGACGCCCATGATCAGGTTATGACCCCAGCTAGGCTACTACTAAACCGGCCAGTTACCAAGTAATGCTTAAAAGTTTTAAAACAAGTTAGTGACTCGATGCTGCGACTTTGTAGGTTTAAAAAAAATCTGAACTTTTCGATAGTAAGCCTATGTTCGAGAGTTGGTAAAAAGCGTTAACAAGTCGTGTGAGTCATCTTGTGAGGAAGAAGAAGACGCTCGCGTCTGCCGCATGACATCGAGTTTCACTAAGTCTTGTACGATCATCAGAGATGCCACTCATAGTTTTTCCCACTTAGATAAAGGTGTTTTCGGTCTTGTCTAGTTTTCTAGGTTTTTTCTGTCAGGATCTAGCCTTTTTTCTCACGACGGTTTTTTCGACTTTTTACACATAAAAATAGACTTTTTAAGGTGAAATTGCTCAAAAAGTCGAAGATTTTGTTAATTTGGACCAATTATTGTAATTTTTTAGCCAAAAACTTAGAAAAGGTCATCAGACAATTTCACCGGGAAGAAAAAAAGGGAGCAAATTTTAATCATCGTATGACTAGATAAAAGGTCGTCAAAAATTTCAAGCCTGAAAAATGGAAAAATCCATGCATTTTCGAGAGAAATTGCCAATCTAGCCTTTTTCGACAAGATCTGGCCTTTTTCAAATTTCAGAGTGGCATCCCTGACGATCATCGTACATTTTCAAAAGCAGTTCCGGTGATCGCCTACATAACCTTAAACAGCTCGTAGTGTTGCAACGTACATGTAGGCATTCGGGCGAAGAGGAGGGAATTCACTGAACTGTATTATATAACTACTGGAATGCTGATAGCCTATGAAAGTTTGGATTATCGCTCACTCAGGAAAAGTCAATGATTCATTAGAGCAAATTCCAGAACTCTCTGGGGCAAGTCCCAGGATTCCTAGGCTAGAGGCAAACCATAGCAAAGGATAGGCGGCACAACACACCGCTTTAAAACGCAAATTTCTCAGCAATGATGCAAACTTGTTTAAAACCACCTTGGGTTTTTTGAGTTGAATGACATACGAATCAATCAACTTAACTGTATTTAGCGGCCGCTGACCAGATTTATTGAAAATTGCCTTTAAAGTTGACGAATTTAACATGGGTTTATATAGGAACAAGCGCTCTTTGCCTGTACAGGAAGTCACGTGTCATTCGCCGTCGGCCATAGACCATTATACGAAGCCTTATCAATCCAGCTATATAATACATATCAACAAGGGAATTGATCGGACCATAAAGCAAAGATGTAGCCTATGCCACGTGAGGAATCCATGGTATTCCATGTGCGATCTAGGCCTACAGTGTTGTATCTACTTTTCAAAACTTTACAACTTTGGAACTCGAAGTTGGGTCCTCTCTCGGACAATATTATCTCATTGTCCTGTTGTTCATAGTGTTTTTCAGGCCATGCTCTTCTCAACTTGATGTAAAGTTACATCAGAATTAAATTAATAATACTTAAATTGAAATCTTCTTCACGGACTTCCAACAATATAAATTCGTCGGAAGACATGGAAATTAACTGGACTCTGTTAACCGTTATTCCGTTATGTATAGACCTATTAGTAATAGGTGCAAATAAATAAAATATAGGTAATAGGCTATTACCTATATTTTATTTATTTGCACCATGTCTGTAAACCAAAATGCGGTTAGCAATATTATTGGTGAATTGAAGAATATTCTTATGATAATTTTATCTTATAAATCTATCCAAAGAGTCCGGTAACAACAATAGCAATAATAATAATAATAATAATAATAATAATAATAATAATAATAATAAAAACTTGAATTGGTTGTGTGACAGGTGGATCTGGAATAGGAGGACCATCCGGTGTAGGATGTCAACGCTACTGACCAACAGATGCCAGACAATGACTGTAGAGAGCGCTTGAAACATCCTTCGCTTCAACACAATCTACTTAGACACATTCCGAAGGGCGCCAGATCAAGTACCGCATCACTTTTGACAGATATTATCAATCGCCTGATATCGAAGCCGACTCAGCTCGACAACTGGAAATGTCTCCTGACTTTCGGAGCAACGATTCTTGAGCAACCTAAACACGGTGGCAGACGTCACAATTTAACATCGACAATTAAGAAACGCACGTCAGAATTTTTCAACAGCTGGCACGCCAAAGCAGATGATATTTTCGATCCGATCCTACCATCTTGTTCTAGCAGTCACAAGAAGTCACTCGGTAACGAACAGTATATCGCAGCTGCGGTTTCGGCCAAACTAGAGGACGGTAATATCAAAGCAGCCGCTAAAATTCTGTGCTCGGAAGAGATGCCGGCCCTGGTCTGTGAGCAAACGTTTGCTGAACTGTGTGAGAAGCACCCTTCTCCTACACCGGATGGTCCTCCTATTCCAGATCCACCTGTCACACAACCAATTCAAGTCACGGAGACGGAAGTTCGGAAGTTCATTCGTACATTTCCTGCGGGTTCGGCGGGAGGACCGGACGGACTACGACCGCAACACATCCTGGAGATGATCAACTCGCCAGACGCTGGATCAGCTCTTGTCTTGGCCATCACGGCCTTTGTGAATCTGCTACTAGAAGGCACCTGTCACGAGTCAATACGTCCATTGCTTTTCGGGGGCACTTTATTCGCCTTACGCAAGAAGTCGGGTGGTCTTCGCCCAATCGTAATTGGCTACTTCTGGCGTAGGCTGACATCCAAGGCCGCAAACGCTTACGATATAGCCTACCAAAACTAACATCATATCTTTCACCACGGTAAGTAGGAGTTGGTGTACCTGGAGGAGCGGAAGCTGCGGTCCATGCTACTCGTCGCTTTCTACAAACGTTAGACACGGAATCCATTCTCGTGAAACTTGACATCTCCAACGCTTTCAACAGTTTATGTCGTTCTCGAATGTTGACAGCGATCAATGATTTAATTTCTGAAATAGCACCATACTTTTACCTGGCATACGCTGAGCAATCTCAATTGAAGTACGGTACCTTCGTCATACAGTCCGGAGTTGGACCTCAACAGGGAGACCCTTTGGGTCCATAGCTTTTTTACTTGCCATTGCAGCCGACACTACTCAAACTGTTATCTCCATTGGCCTTTGGCTACCTCGATGACATCTCTCTGGGAGGACCAACGACAGGAGTAGCTGAAGACATTGAGACTCTTGAAAAGGATTGCGCTGATCTGGGTCTGACGTTTAACAGGAAAAAGTGTGAACTGATTGCTAAAGATCCTCAACTTATCAACCACAAATCGTTTAATCACTTTGAATACACCGATCCAGACTCAGCAACTCTCCTCGGAGCTCCGCTTACCACAGGCGCAACTTTAAGTCAAGCCCTAGAATCACGAGCGGAGGAGCTTGACAAATCTCTGTCAAGACTAACCATGATAACCCGTCAGGACGCCCTGCTGATTCTCAGGCACTCACTTGGCACTCCTAAATTAATCTACACGCTGAAATGTTCTCCATGCGCAAATCATCCGATTTTAGAAACTTATGATAAAATCCCAAGGAAGGGTTTGCAACGCATCCTGAACATTGACTTCACTGACAGGCAGTGGCAACAAGCTACCTTACCCACCAGTTTGGGCGGACTGGGCATTCGAAGGGCGTCATCGCTGGCACTTCCCGCTTTTTTAGCATCGGCCGCAGGCACCTTCGAACTCCAGTCCAGCATCCTCAGCGTGCTAGACAAGCCAACCGGATACGCATTTCACTAACCTTTCCGCGCTCTGTCAATCAACTACCGGGTTGTCGCTGGAAGAGAACTCTCCGTCGAACGTACAATCGAAATGGGACACCCCGATTCTACACAAAGAGCTCTCTGATCTACTCTTCTCAACCACAGAGCAGAGCGAACAGGCGCGCCTGAAAGTCGTTTCCTTTCAACACGCTAGCGACTGGATACATTGTTTGCCAATCACTTCTTGCGGCCTCAGGCTCAGTGATGAGGCCGTCAGAGTGGCAGTTGGGCTGCGTCTTGGGGCCAACATTTGCCAACCACACGTCTGCGCGTGTGGCACGCTGATCACCGCTAGAAGAACACACGGCCTCTCCTGTGCTCTGGGTTTTGGTCGTGTCGCCAGACACGCTGCTATCAACGACTGTATCCACCGTAGCCTCATCAGAGCCGGCTTTCCAGCGGTCAAAGAACCACGGGACATGCTACGCTCGGACGGGAGGAGACCGGACGGCACCACCCTTATCCCATGGAAAGCGGGCCGCTGCCTCGTATGGGATGTCACCGTGGTCGACACCTTAGCACCTTCCTATCTGCCGGCAACGGCTGTCACGGCTGGAGCAGCAGCAGAAATTGAAGACACCAGAAAGGAGAAAAAATATCTGGCGATAACAGCCTCACATGACTTCATTCCGCTGGCCCTGGAGACACTAGGTCCCATCATCTCTCGAGGAATAGATTTGTTAACAGATTTAGGTCGTCACTTGACACAGGCGTCTGACGATCTGAGGGAGACGTCGTTTCTTTTCCAAAGACTGTCAATTCTTATTCAGCGTTTTAACGCTGTAGCCTTCACGGGTTCTTTCGCTAACAGTTTGCCCGATTTGGAAGAGGGAGGCTATAAATTGCCATTTAATAACCTCTTGTAGCATGTTAATAATAATAATAATAATAATAATAATAATAATAATAATAATAATAATAATAATAATAATAATAATAATACTAATAATAATTATAATAATAATAATAATAATAATAATAATAATAATACTAATAATAATAATAATAATAATAATGATAATCACTCTGGGCGGAGCAACACATTAGTACTGTATATATAGGTAGTTAAGGTGGCTGGCTTAACATCTGTTCGTCACGCTTGACCCGCAATTAACGATCAGTTCCTGGCCATCAGCGCTTTCAGAATGGGGTCGGGTTATTTAATATCTGCATTTCTCGTATGACCTGTTTTTAATAGGTGAAACTTTGAATGCCTTCTGAGCGCGCTGGCAAATCAAGCGGCGTTTGCAGCCATTGCCTAGCCACAAGGCAGCTCCATCTAGGCGATGGTACTGTTCATCTGCATGGCCCAAGGAATAGCCCATGTCCTGGTTCCAAACTCCCGCCTCTAAATGCATCACAACAAACCGACGGGTGCGGCTTCCGCTCTGCGGGCCTATCGGTTCCATCTGCTTCAGATGCGATCGTGGATGATCAGAGTGTAGATGATGGACGCGGGTTGCAGCAGCAAAACCTGGTCGGTCGACCTGACCTGTTCACGCACCCGGACCCTGGTGGTCCACTTCTTAAGCACATTGCTAAGGGGGCGCGTCTGGTCTGCGCACAAGCTCTATCTCGGATCCTGCGCAGCATATGCAGCAACCCGGGTTCGCTGGACAATTAGAGGGCGCTCCTGCAATTCGCCCCAAGTGTTTTGATGCAGCCATCTCGGGCGGGTCGTAAACGGAACATGGCTAATATCATCAAGGGTCGGGTCCAGATATGGTCACAGAGTCAGGGCTCGGATCCGGTTAGGGGGCCCTCAGGTGCAGGTCGCAGTATGTCATCGCACAACTCAGAGGCCCTCATCGCAGCCATCAACTCCAAATTGGAGGATGGTAATATCCGCGCAGCTGTCCGTATCTTATGCGATCAAAGTCATCCTGCACCACAGAATGAGGAGAATCTTCAGATTCTCCTTGAGAGGCACCCAGTGGACCCCAACCCAGACGAACTGCTGCACCTGCCAGACCCAAATGCCACCACCCCTCTTCAGATCACGGAGTCTGATGTGTTGGAGGCAATTCGCTCATTTCCGACGGGTTCCTCTGGAGGACCAGATGGTTTTCGCCCCGGTCATCTCTTAGATCTTGTGAACCATCGAGAGTCAGCATCTGAACTGCTGAGTGCACTGACCGATTTCGTCAACCTCCTGCTACGCGGCGGCCGCCCTTTGGAGGTGAGGCCCATTCTTTTTGGGGGCAACCTCATCGCCCTGTCCAAGAAGGCAGGTGGCCTTAGGCCCATCGCCATCGGTTACGTCTGGAGACGTATCGCAGCCAAATGTGCTAACAGATTTGCAGTGGGCAAGTTAACATCATTTTTTGGCCCGCTGCAGGTTGGCATTGCCACGCCTGCTGGTTGCGAAGCGGCGGCACATGCAGCTCGTAGGTTCATCACTGATCTACCCGACGATCATGTTTTTGTCAAGCTTGACTTCGCCAACGCTTTTAACAGCCTGCGTCGCGATGTCATGTTGAAGGCCGCGCTTGAAGCTATACCAGAAATTTACCGTTTTGTCCATCAGGCTTATGGGACAGCCTCTGTTCTTAGGTTTGCCCAATTCTCAATTTCTTCACAAATGGGGCCCCAACAAGGTGACCCTCTTGGTCCTTTACTTTTTTGCCTGCCTCTGCAACCCATTCTTCGCTCTTTGCAGTCGACATTCCGATTAGGGTACTTGGACGACCTCTCCTTGGGAGGCCCCATGGAGACAGTAGCGCAGGATGTCGAACTGATCCACGAGCGCGGTGGAGCAATGGGTCTTCATCTAAACGCCGGCAAATGTGAGTGGTACTCCCACAGCGGGGGCTTAGGGGACGTTCACCGTTGGCCGGATTTCCAACGCATGGACGGTGATTCGATTACCCTTCTTGGGGCACCCCTCTTCAAGGGACAGGCTTTAGATGCTGCTCTCGAGCAACAGTCTGGGCTCTTAAGCGATGCCATCAAAAACCTACACCGTCTGCCATCTCAAATGCGCCCTAATACTGTTAAGATCTTCATTTGGTGCCCCTAGGATTAGCTATCTGCTCCGCTGCTCCCCTTGCTCTGACCACTCACCCTTAGAAAGGCTTGACAACATCATGAGAGTTGGCCTCGAAGCCATCGTCAACGTCAAACTGGACAACACCCAATGGCTGCAGGCCACGTTACCCATCAGACATGGCGGTCTGGGCGTGAGGAGGGTTGGATCGCTGGCTTCTTCTGCCTATATGGCATCAGCTGCGACAACCCTTGCACTTCAGTCAGCCATTCTTGACCTCAGCTCAGCGGCGTCTGATCCGCATTTGGGTGATATCTTGATGGCTCGTAGGGATACACTTCCATCGTGTGTCGACCCGTTTCCGGCTAAACAGGCAACATGGGACAAGCCAGTAATCGATGCGGATAAATCGGCAGTTTGGGGTAACAGCATCAACCCAATTGACCGAGCGTGCTTGCTGGCAGTGAGTTCCCCTCACTCCTCGACTGGTTGACAGCCCTTCCAATCCCATCGTGCGGCCTCTGTCTCAGCAATGAGGCAGTGCGCGTGGCAGTTGGTCTTCGGTTGGGTCTGAGTCTCTGCAGCCCACATCAATGTGGCTGCGGTGCTCTGGTGGGCCCCGATGGCCAACACGGTCTCGCATGTAGATTGGCTTTTGGGCGGTCCCTTCGTCATCACGCCATCAATGATATAGTCTGGCGGGCGTTGCAGAGAGCCGATGTCCCAAGTTGCAAAGAGCCGTCTGGTCTATCTCGTGTAGACGGCAAGAGACCTGATGGTGCCACAATGATCCCCTGGGCAGCAGGCAAGCATCTGGCCTGGGATGCCACGGTGGTACACACCTGCGCGGCATCCTACATCGCTCACACTGCAAATGTGGCGGGATCCGCTGCGGAACAAGCCGCCGTACGAAAGATCGAGAAGTACGTGGGGCTGCCATCTTCACACCTCTTTCTTCCCATTGCCCTGGAAACACTGGACCCCATCAACTCTGCCGGGCTCAGTTTCATCCGCGAGGTTGGCCAACGTCTCTCGGTCATTTCTGGTGAGTCGCGAGAGGTGACATTTTTGTTCCACCGCCTTTCTATCTGTATCCAGCGCTACAACGCCATAGCATTTCGTGGCACTTTTAATACTGTTGCGGAGGACGAGGCCTGATCTTCTAAACACACAAAAACAGCTCCAAGCATAATTTCTGTAAATCCCGAGGGATCCTAGGTACCTCGGGTAAAAAAAAAATAATAATAATGCCTTCAATAGCCTCTTCAGTGACCAAATGCTACTATCACTCTACGAAATACTTCCTGAACTCGCTTCTTTTTGCTTTTTGGCCTATTCTGGACCATCGAATCTCAAATATGGCGCTTTCGCCCTTTTGTCACAGGTCGGACCCCAACAAGGCGATCCGCTTGGCCCTCTTTTGTTTTGTCTGTCCCTTCAACCAATTTTGGCTCAGATGTCGTCGCCGCTCACTCTTGGCTTCCTCGATGACGTCACCCTAGGGGGAAAGGGCGAGCGTGGTGGCTGAGGATGTGGAACAATTGGAGTCGAAATGCAAAGATCTCGGTTTGCAACTCAACCGCTCAAAATGCGAGATAATCTCAAACTCTCCCAGCATCGAAGATGACAAACTCCCACTGGAACTTTTTACAAGGACCAATCCTCAGAGTGCTTCGCTCTTGGGAGCGCCTCTGTCGACCCTAGGGGCGTTGGAAGAGGCCTTGGATGCTCGCACGATCGAATTGAAGCGGATGATTGATAAGCTTTCAAGCATTTCCATGCATGATGCAATCATTCTGCTGAGGTACTCGCTCAGTGCGACGAGGCTGCTCCATACATTGCGCTGCTGTCCTTGTGTTGACCCTCCGGGACTACTGCAATACAATGCAACCTTGCGACCTGGCCTGAAGCAAGGTTTTCAACCTCCCCTTATCGGATGGCGCATGGCTTCAGGCCTCACTCCCCATCAAAAGGGGCGGACTGGGAATCCGATCGGTGACCTCGCAGGCACTACCCGCCTTTCTGGCTTCAGCCGCAGGGACCGATCTGCTCCAGTCCACCATGTTGGGAGACGCAGCCTCAGCAGACCATCAACGCGAGGCACTGACGACCAGATGGTGCGAGGCTAGTGCCATGCAGTGCCCAGAGGGGAGTCTCAATCATAAACAATCAGAATGGAACACACCTCTGATCGACGGTGTAGTTTCTTGCCTACACGCCAGGTTCCCCGATCCAACACATCAGGCTCGCCTTAAGGCCATATCAGCCCCACACGCGGGAGACTGGTTGCTGGCCCTCCCCACTACAAGCTGTGGGCTTAGGCTTGTCGACGAATCGATCAGGGTGGCGGTGGGTTTACGGCTGGGGGTCCAAACTTTGCGAGCAACACGGGTGCCCATGCGGGGCCCCGGCGTTGGCAGATGGACATCACGGGCTCTCCTGCGCGCTGGGACCAGGTCACATGCCGAGACACGCAGCTCTGAACAATATTATCTTTCAGAGCTTGATCCGTGCCGGCTATCCGTCCACTAAGGAGCCCTAGGGCCTCTTGAGAACGGACGGTAGGAGACCAGACGGCCTTACACTGATCCCATGGCGCGTCGGGCGATGCCTCATCTGGGACGCAACCGTGATAGACACCCTGGCTGCTTCCTACCGGCCACACACTTCCCAAACTGCTGGTGCTGCAGAGCGGGCATCGACCAGAAAGATGGACAAATATACAGAGCTGTCGTCCACATATCATTTCACCCCTTTGGCCTTTGAAACCCTGGGCCCGATCAACAACGAAGGGCTGACCTTCCTGTCAGACCTAGGCCAAAAACTTTGCACCATTACAGGGGACCCACGGGAAACCACGTTTTTATTCCAACGCCTCTCGTTGACAATACAGAGGTTTAACGCAGTAGCTTTCAGAGGCACTTTCACAAGCCTTCAAGCAGACGAATAGGGCCATTCCGAACTGGTTTTATAGCAGTAGTTATGCGATAAGTCCCTGATGGATCCTAAATACCTTGGGGCAAAAAATGTTTAAAAAAATAAAATAATAAAAAATAAATTTAAAAAATAATAATAATAGGGTAGCACGACATTTAATCCCGCGACACTTCATACCACGACAGTTAATACCGGACACTTAATCCCGGCGACATTTAATCCCGCGTCAGTTAATCCCGCGACAGTTAATCCCGGCGACATTTAATCCCGACGACAGTTAATCCCGCAACATTTCTTACCGCGACACTTAATACCTGTACACACATGAGTACGAATATTTGTGCGACTATTGTTTTCCACATAGCCAATTAGGTAGGCCTATGTACATCTCTGTTCAGTTTTTCCGAAGTAGGCATACATCTTTACATATAAGACGATCATTATAAATAATTTTAAACAGGATTTGCGAGGTTCAGTCCACTATAAGGCAGTGACATGGGGGGCGAATTTCGGCTGCAGTATTGTAGCAAAGGCAAACAAACTGGGATAGGCTACATGGAAATTACGAATACATTAAACATCGTGACAATGCCAACGGAGCTCTTTTTATGAAAAACATGCAGCGAATATTGCTGCAAATTTTGCTTTTATCGAATTTTACTGGTCTGTTCATATTTAACTGCAAAGGCTTAACTTTTTGAACAATAGTGAATTGCTTTTTGAATTTAACTGTTTTAAAATGTTATTTTACTTTCCCGGTATTAAGTGTCGCGGGATTAACTGTCGCGGGATTAATTGGTCGCGGGATTAAGTGTCGCCGGGATTAAATGTTGACGGGATTAACTGTCGTGGGATAAAATGGTCGCGGGATTAAGTGTCGCGGGATTAACTGTCCGGTACTAACTGTCGCGGTATTAAGTGTCACGGGATTAAGTGTCATGGAACCTAATAATAGACGATGAGGCGGTCGAAATTACCGTCTGGGAACTTGCAATTGTGAGCCTCATGCTTGTCCATGCGGATCTCGAGTGACAGCGAATGGAGCACATGGACTTTCCTGTGGTCTTGGACCTGGACGGATCGCCAGACACGCCACATTAAACTATCTAATCAGCCGTAGTCTCACACGCGCAGGATTCCCAAATGTTAAAGAACCACCTGGTCTTTCTAGAACTGATGGCAGACGCCCTGATGGTCTCACGCTTCGTACAAAGGACGGAATCTCGTCTGGGACGCCACGGTGATCGACACTGTAGCTTCATCATACGTCCAGGCGACATCCGTTTCTGCGGGAGCGGCAGCGGAAGTGGCGGCTACCAGGAAGGTCGATAAGTACAACCATCTTACTGCCACTTATCTCTTTGTTCCCCTGGCTTTCGAGACCATAGGCGCAATCAACATCAACGGTTTGAAACTTCTTAAGGATTTGGGGCGTCTCCTGACACAAATCACTGGAGACCCTAAAGAGACAAGTTACCTGTTCCAGCGATTTTCAGTCTGCGTCCAACGATTCAACGCTGTTGCCTGCAGGGGGCCGGGGCACATTCGAAAAGCAGCCACAGCTATCTGATTGACTACCGATTCCATAATCGTTTTATACACTATACGTTGCCTTATTTGCCTTTGTGAATTGAACTACTTCGGAATTTTTTTATAATAATAATAATAATAATAATAATAATAATAATGATAATAATAATAATAATAATAATAGGCAGTAGCGAAGTCCCTGAGGGATCCTGTATACCTCGGGCATGAAAAAATAAATTTAAAAAAATTAAAAAATTAATTATTACTCTTCTGAAGAGATGTTAGAATAGGCACTTATCTGTTTTGAAATAAAGGAAGTTAATAATAATAATAATATTAATAAAATAATAATAATACTCGGTGGCCTTTCGAGGCACTTCAGCTGAGCCAGATCCAGAGGAGATCTAATAATGGCATTTTTATCATCACTTAGAACAATGACTACCGCTTCTTTTGTTTATCGTGCTTCATGTATCTGATGTTGTTTGTTGAAGATGTTAAAAGGATTATAATAAAAATATAAAATAATAATAATAATAATAATATTAATAAGATAATATCAAATATCATAAAGACTGTGCTAGCAATAATCGCAATGTTGAGCTCTGTTGTGATTAAGGATGATGGTGGTTATGATGCTTGAATATTTGGACCTAGTGATTTTACTAGCGAGAAAAATCATGTCCCATGAATTTATAGAGAGACTAGGTAGAACTATTTTCTCTCAGTGGACAATAATTTTCTCGCAGTGATTCTTGTGACTTGGAAGCAAAAAGTTCAAATGTTCGAATGCCTTGATTTTCGCAATAGTTTTAATTTTACGACTAGATCAGTCTAGATGTAACCTATAGCCTAACTGAAACTATAAAAAAAACGTTAAATTTTTTTATGGGCATTATCACTTACCAGCGATTGGCAAACCAGTGAGAGGATCCAATTTCTAAAAGTAAAACATGACTAAGAGAGAAGGAATATATCTCATTCAACAGTTTCAAACCAATGTCTTATGTCTTGTTGTCTAAGCTCAATTGGACCCACTTTTGTAGATTACTCAACATTATATATAATTCATTTATCAATTTAGCACAAAAGAGCTTTATTGGTCCCCCAGTCACTATCTTTAAACATCAAAATTTCTGACGTTGCTAAGGTGTTCCTTGTGGCTTCTAAATGCCTTTTACTCTTTGCGACCAGCTCTCGCCTCATTTAGGCAGAAAGGCAAACAATGTTGACTGCTATGATGCCACTAAGAGACGAGATTCAAAGGAGTGAATATTTATTCCTTCTATTCCCTCTGCCACTAATAATATTGTGAAGTGATTTAATGTTATGAAATAACCAACTCAATCTAAACTTTCTAAAGCATTAAGAAACAACTTAGCAATCAAACAGCGAATTGCAATTTCTAAAGCCGAGACTAGCCAAAACGGGGAACTTACCGCCATAAATTTACAGTCACTGTCGTAATGTGTTTTCAACGGTGCGAAACTGTAGAAGTAACACAATCGACTTGTTAGGCCTACGTGGTAGCTGAATAGATTGCACTCAGGTGATAAGTTGCATTCTGCGGCACACTGCAGCTGTAACTCTGCATCAAAACTTTGTATTGCGTCTTCTGGAGCTGGACAAAAATCGGCAACTTTGAAATAATGACTTGGGCCTAAGAGATGTTCACATCGTAAAAGAGATGGCTGCATGATTACCAGGTAAACAACCAATCTGACGGAAAAGGCGTGAAGAAATTTAAGATGCATATTTCTGTCTGATGTTCTCTCAAATTAAACGTCTCTTCGAAAAGCGCTGAGAGTAGAACTGACCGTTTGGCAAATGGCAGGCTGCTATAAACTCAGTGCGCATCGATTCTAGTGCTAAGTAGTCAGCGGGAGTTCTAGGCTAACGCTTTTCAGCTGCAGAATAGAAATTGCAGTTAGGCCTACGCTTCATCGATTCATGTCGTAGCACAGACGAATGTTTCAGCATATCATCTGCTTAGCCTTTACGTCTCTTGACCTAGAAGGCCGGAATAAGCGAAACAAGAGCCAAGAGGCAAGAGTCCATAGAATTCTTCATTCGTAAAGTGAATTAAAACTGTATTGAGACTGCGACCATGATAATCAGTCTAATGATTATCATAAGAAGAAACCTGATTAGGTAGGCTATTTAATTTGGTTTGAACAAGCTTTCGATCGAACAATGTATAGCGGTATATTTTGAGGACTTTTTACTGGACGACTAAAAAAAGGTCATCAACTTTTTTGGCGGACAAAATGGTATAGGCCTACGTTTCCCGAAATTTTCACCAGATAACAAAAAAAATTAAAAAAGGTCATCAGATTTTTTGGCGGATACGAAAGAAAAAATTTCCTGACCCAAGGCCAAGAATTTTTGGCCCCCGTCCAAAGTTTCTGTATCCGCCCCTGCTAGCGTTGACCTCTTTCATTCAAGCCTGGGGTTTGTAGTGTGTGAGTAGTCTGCTAGCAACTGCTGATTTAACCAGACACGGAAACCCATTTTCACTGTTTATTCTAAGTGGTATTAAGATACATAGCCAACGTCATCAATATGATGCATGACATATGCAAATGTCAATGTGCAATAACTTCAGACATAGAATATATTATTATAATGCATGGGCTTGATGTATAAAATTTTACTTAAATATCCTACCTAGAATTTGTTATTTTACCAGGAACCAGAGCAACGCCTCATCCTAGAACAATCATGCAGAGGCTTGTGTAATTTTTGACTGATAAAGCGTGAACTCGCTTACTTCCTCGTGAGTGCTTTTATGTTTACCAGGTATCATAGCAACGCGTCTGCCCAAACACAATCAGGACTTGCAGGGAAGTTGTGTGCAGCTTGCGCATTAATGTCTGATGCAGCGTAAGTTCTGTTTGCGCTTTCATTGCGAAAATCAATTCTATCATTTGGAGCTCATCGTTTGTGATCTCTTATTAGGACAACGGATGCTGACTTTCCGAGTTGTAATGTCACCGGAAATACTGAACTGGACAACGTATCGTATGTGGCAGCGCATAAACTGACGAATAGTTCAGACCAAATTCAAGGATTAATTGCACGATACATTGGTAACCCTATTCAGGTTTGAGCAGAGATATTTTCTATGAATAATTGTCTTTCAGACAAACATGGCAAACTAGGTGGTCGTATTTAAATTTCCATACACGCTGGCGACGCTGCACTTTTAATCTGACTACGAGTTCCAAGCTAGGTTACCGGAAATGCTAAACTGGACAACGTATCATCTGCGAAAGGGAATAATTTGACGAAGCGTTTAGGCCAAATTCAAGGATTAATTGCATGCTGCAGTGATAGGCCTATGTCTTTTCAGGTGTGATCAATGAGAATTTCAATGATTATAATTGTCTTTCAGACAAACCCTGGCAAACTTCGGTGGCGGTATTTAAACTTACATTATACATGATTGCAAGCAAATATGGAAGTCATAATCGAATTCATTCAACATTCTAGAAGAATTGATTTTCGCACTGTCGCCTGCTTATTCAATGCATTAATCAGTCATGATTGTCTATGCCTACTGCTGTGACTCTGGTCAAAGCTGAAATTGCATATAGGCGAGTCGGCAGTGTAGTCTTTTCACCAACATGCCTTTGTTACTGATCATATCGACGATTTGCCATGCTATTATATCTGTGTAGGCCTATTATATTTTTCGACTTGTTTCAACCTGCGTTACCGCTCCAAGTTTTATGTGCAGTGTGCCAGCTTTACAATTTCAGTAGGTCGTGTCAGGGCCATGGGAGTTAGGTTATTCCATAGGCGAAGACTTGGTCTAGAGGTTGGCTGGGACGAACGAGCGGTCAAAGGAAGATCGCCGAGGGTGCGACATTTTGGGCGGACGGCAGGGTCGCCGTTGACACTTTACGACATTTTCATCGACCGAATTTCTGACGACCTTTTTTTAGTTATTTAGTCAATATTTCCTTTTAAAACGTACCATTTTCCATGCCAAAATAACTGATTACCTTTTTAAAGTCACTTGCTCGAAGACCTTCTTATAATGTTACCCGTATCAACCATAGGCGTAACTTTCCTCTGAAAAGTGGTGGTGACTATTCATCTGCCCACAACTTCTCACTTCCATTTTCTCCTTCAGCTTCCTCTACCCCTTCCCCAGATACGAATTTATTATAAACTCTTCGTTTCGGCCTGAAACTCTGATTCAGTGTTCACGCTGTAGTCTGAGCGCCTCTGTGCGGTAATCTTGAAGTGGCGCTATAACAAGTGCTCATATACATAATTACATATGCCTAAATACACTTAGAATAAACCCCTTGATGGACTTCGTAAATATGAACTCAAAAAATGCTTAATTAGTGCTAATAATTGTTGTAAAAAATAGAGCGTAGACCCACTCGCGTAACGCCTTACATGTGCACTGCATGCATCTTCATAAGCAAGGGTAGCCTATTACATGCCTACAGAAGTCTAGTTTTTCCTTCACTTACAATCGGTCCAGAGCTTCGGCCTGAAACTCTGATTCAGTGTCCGCGCTGTAGTCTGAGCGCCTCTGTGCGGTAATCTTGAAGTGGCGCTATAACAAGTGCTCATATACATATGCCTAAGTACATTAATGAAGTTACACTATTACAGCATCTTCTGCTCAGTTTTTTGTGTGCCTCGATATGAATTTTAAACGTGAAATGGACCTCACGTTGTGGCATTTATCGTTCGGCTGTGTGCTTGCTATCTCTTTCGCTTGTGTGTTTACCATTTCAGATCGTGGTTGTCGATTAACTTTTCGAATTTATACAGACTCGCATTGATAATTAATTGATCAACCATTCTGCCTTTGCCACTTACATGTAGGCCTATAAGAAATTAATATTGCGTCCTAATGGCACGTCGCAAAGCAGGATGCATACTGAATCTGACGAAGTCAATCAAACGACATCAAAACAATATGAGACAAGAGACGAATAAACAATAAACAATGAATCTAAGTGAATCATGCAAACAATTATTAGCAGAGAGAGAGGCAGACAGACAGAGACAGACGCAGAGCGAAAATTAGAGAGAGAGACAGAGATTAAGAGCGATAGATGCAGATACAGAGAAGGATATATAATTATTATATTATATTATATTATATTATATTATATTATATAATTATTATATTATATTATATTATATTATATTATATTATATTATATTATATTATATTATATTATATTATATTATGTTATATATATATATATCGATATATTGCATTTAAGTCCTTTAGCAAGATGACAAACAGACGGAGAGACAGAGACAGACAGACAGGGACAGACAGACAGAGACATAGACTGATACAGAAAGAAAGACAGAGACAGAGATAAAGAGAGACAGAGACAGACAAGGACAGAGAATATTAGATGGAAACTTTTTGGGTAGAATCTTCGGCAACGGTGAAAAACTGTGCACTCTTTCCTCACATTTTTGTCATTTTACATGTATAAGTTGTTTGACCATTTACATTGTATTTTGCCACATGCAATAGGCCTGCCATTGCCATTGTCATTTATATTCATGGGCGGAGTTTATCAAGGGCTAGGAGGCAAAGCCCCCCCCCCCCCAGAAGGCCGAGATTCAATTTTTGTACCATGAAAATTATATCATTTTTCGGGGTTAGCCCCGATAGGAAGGCCCGGACTCGGGGTTAGCCCCCCCCCAAGAACGGAAACCAAACTCCGCCCATGTTTATATTCAACTCATCATCTGCACAAGAACAGTGCAAATCGGCCATTCAGGGCGGATAAAGGCTACAGCCGTACAACACATGCATTTCGTAACAAAAAATAGGACTTCCCGTTATTTGCTTGCATTTTTATTGTCTTGTCGTCAACCATCCTCGATCCGAGGGTTGGTCGCTTCATGAACAAGTTTTCTCCATCTCCTCCTGTCTCTTGTCTCCATCAAAATCCGATCGAAAGATGTTCGCATTCATTCTCCGATGTTGACAACCCATCCCATCCTCGGCCTACCTCGTCATCTTGCTACGGGTTCATTTGTGTATGATCTCTTTTCCAGACAATCTCCAGTTTTTCTCAGCAGGTGGGCAAAGTATGTGAGTTTCCTTCTTTTAATTGAATCAAGAAGACTTCTCTCCACTCACATTGTCTCCATCACCCACTGGTTTGTTTTCCTTTCCCTGCATGATACTCTCAGGATTTGCCTTAGGCCTTTCATCTCAAAAGCCTCTATTCTTTCCTCGTCTCTCTTCTTGATAGTCCCGCTCTCGCAAACATTATGTGGCCACTGGCCAAACAAGGGTCTTCAGGAGTCGTATCTTGGTAGTTAGTTTAATACCATGACTTCTCCGTATCTGTTTCAATGCCGCTTCTGTGCTCTGTCCCCTTGCCAGTTTCTCCCGAATGTCCCTACTGCACTCTGCATCTGGTTATTAACGATACAAGGTATTAAATGGAAAGTGTCGACCTGTTCAAGCTTCCTTCCTTTAACCCATATATTGCATGCCACTACTTTGGCGCGTACGTATGAACGTATATTCATTATGGAACTTTATCGACATGGAACTCTATTTATTTGGCTCTCTATTGGCTTGCAAATCTATCGGCTTGAAACTCTATCGGCTTGGAACTCTATCGGCTTAAAACTCTATCGGCTTGGAACTCTATCGGCTTGAAACTCTATCGGCTTGAAACTCTATCGGCTTGGAACTCTATCGACTTGGAATTGTATCGTCTTGGAACTCCATCAACTTCAATATCTTGGAGCATGGATCCTCGAGATATGCCAAGAAAAAGTGAGGGAACCCTGGTCAAAAGTTTATCGACCTTTTTTTCTTTTGAGAACTTAGAATTTTGCCAGACACCTCAGACTCAGACAGTCAGATGCTTAGGTATAATTGCTTAAAGGAGCAAAGTAGTCCGCTAACACTAGCAGAATAGCTTATTGTTATAACACTAGCTGGGATACCCGGCGTTGCTCGGGAAATTTAGATTTTTCGTCCCCAAACCTAGATCCACCCGCCGCCCATTTGGGGTTCTAGCGTAATTAACATGGCGAAATGTTAAAATATCTATATCTGCGGATCTAAACTGAACAATGAACTCAAAATAGCGTGGCCTACTTTTGTAAGTTGGACCAACGTCTATGCATATGCAATGTTTCAGGTCAGTAGCTGCAAAACTGTAAGCGTGCATTTAGGACAAAGCCACATAGGTACGTCCTTTCTTGTAGATATGGATAAGTAAATTCAATATAAAGCCAGGATCACATTTATTACTAAAGACAACATTTTGAACTGTATATGAACAGCAACATTTACGTGTAGGGCAGCGATTGGCCGCTATGCTCAAATACGTCACTGTGGCGTCATGAAAGTTAATATCGACGTCGCAAAAATCGGCACAACACAGCACCCGGTAACACGAACATCAATGTATACAGTAGCCTGCGGAACACGAGAAACTCGGTTTACAGTGACCTTTACAACAATAAATGTTTTCCAGCATATCGTTAAATATTATAATATCTTCCCTGGCGTCAACGTACACAGAAGTCGGTAGCCAGAACATGAATCAAAGACGAAGAAACATCAAATTTTAAACTTTTTACAAACACGTTCAATGTATGATTACGTAACAAGTAAATTACTCGGTCAAAGGTTTTACTTCTGGTGGTCCTTGAATTCGGTGTTAATTATTGGAAGTTTTGCTCAGAGCAAGCCTCGGTGACACGACAATGGCTCTTCAGCACCAGAAAGTAGACCTAGGCTATTATAAAATTATATCGCTTCTGTATATTTATTTCACTTAACTGAACATTTTTGCGGCGCCTTTTAACGAAACTACAGTACCAGTGGTCTACTTGATCAGAAGAACCATGAAAAACTATTTTAAAAAGCACTTAAACTTCGCATTTGCGGTTCTCTGCATATAGCTGTCGGCTTCAAAAAATTTTCTATTTCTTAGTCAATGCACAAAAAGCAAGAACCCAAAAATATCATAGGTCTAGTAAAAAAGGAAATTGACAAGCCAATAGTATTATGTATAGGCCTACGTGGGCTCTGTGGGCTATATTATGGTCTTTCACATAGCGCATTTGTATAAAACCTAATAAAATTGATTCCAGTAGCCTAAAGGTCGGCCCTAGTCGTGCTTGCCCAAATATTTCACAACATATGCCTCCACAAAGGCTAAACTGCTTTAGCCTAAAGTTCTGGCAATATGAGACGATAAAGGAAAAACTCCCACTTTCAGATCGACACAATAAGTATTTTAAGTGAAAAAACAAGCAAAAATACGTAAATAAAAAAATCTACATTCTTCCTAGACTGTTTAGATAGTGTGCAGAAAGAACGTCAAGTTACAAGATGTCAATTAACGGTACCCAAAAAACTCGTAGAAAAATTAACGATCGAGCCGAAAGAAAACTAGGCCTAGGCTATCACAAACAATGTAACATAATCCGGAAAAGTCTTCGGTATGTACAGAAGTTGTTAATTAACGAAATCAATAAAAGAAGAGTATACACAATCGTACAAATAGCGACGTAACTAAGGCAACCGTTGTTTGCACGTGCATAATAAAAAATAAAAAATACTGATGCAATTATTGTTACATCAAACTCAGTTAAGACACATACATGCACACACGCACATACAGCTGAACAACAACACGTGACGAAGAACAAGAGAAAAGATAATCAATATAATTATAATTATGCTTTGTTTAATCTACATCCACGTAACATGTCGTACAATCGAACAACAATAACAACACAGTTTCCAAGCACCTCAGTACCTTCAAATACATACTGGATTTATGGACCATACTTCAGCCATCTACATGTATCTACCCAGCGTACGCTACTTATCATTCTTAAGTAACAAACAGGAACACTAGCTAGGACTAAAACGTACTCAATAAGAAACACAGAGCGTAGGATACTAAAGTAGTTCCAGTGTTCAATAACATTGTAAAGCTTTGTCGCCCCCTCCTTTTCAAGACGTTGGACTGGCGTTACCGGAGAAAGACGTATAAAATTATGCATCAATAATTATTACAAGCACATCATTATATTGAAAACCTTAAACAACGATTTAATTATTTAAACAAACTAAACACTACCCCATCCTCTATTAATCGCAACATCAAGACTCTTACTCTGTACACCAATGACCTGGACAATGTCTACCAAAACATTTAAATTCTCGCCTCAAAACCCAGAGATGCTGACAAATTTTTCATGTAGGATATGCCACCAGCAAACTTTAAAATAGTTACAATAGTTTCCATCTCACAGTTAGCTGTTAGCAATCGCTACACTGGACAACGAGCTAGAAATTCCATAACCTTCAAATAAAAGCTGGATGCGACGAACATTCAGCGCGAACCACAGAGACAATAAAGCGACTCAACTGTTGGTACCGGGTACGTCAACCTTAGAGTTAGCGAAGTCAACTTTACAGTCAGCGACGTCACCTTTACAGTTAGCGATGTCAACTTTACAGTTAGCGATGTCAACCTTACAGTTAGCGACGTCAATTTTACACAGTTAGCGATGTCAACCTTACAGTTAGCGACTTCAATTTTACAGTTAGCGACGTCAATTTTACAGTTAGCGACGTCAACTTTACACTTAGCGATGTCAACCTTACAGTTAGCGACGTCAACTTTACAGTTAGCAGTAAGCAAGACATGCAGCTATATGAACACTTCCAGTGACAACATCACACCCGAGCTGTAACCTGGATGCACCACCGTTCACTACTTCATTATGGCAGTCAATTGCTGGAGACAAAATACAACCCAGCATTTTTCGAGAAGCGATAATTTTACAGTAGATTGGACCATAGTGTCTAAACTTCTACTCCTCAAACTACAGAAATTTGCAAGAAAATTTTCAGGTCTATAAGAACGAAACGTGGATAGAATATCTCAAAAAAATCATACTACACAGTACACACTATTATAAGATTTACTGCATCCTAGACAAGTCAAATGCACACTCGACAATGTGAACTGCACAATTAATTATTCATTTAAAAACTCACTCGTTAGGGTTCAGCGTTGGACCACATTATCTTCACTATCGCCCCATTAAATAATTTGATAAAACTTCTCCATACACAAAAAGAATGAACTTTGGATATAATCCACACTATTGATAAACTATTACTCAGCACGATGACATTATCAAAGAATAAAATATAAAAAATGCTCTTGCTATAATAACTTAATTTGCAATTTTATTTTACAGTACATTGCAATTTCTTGTGCTATGATTTACTGATGAGGTCATTGCGACGGTCGCTATGGTAACTAAAAGCAATTAATTACGTCATAGCTCCACAATTGAAGCTGCAACAAACAAACAGAGGTTAAAAGGTATAGGGTCTTTCACATTTGTTTGGAATCTTTTTTAGGCCAGCATATTTGATGGTTTTATGTTAGTTCAGTTATGTTTTTGCTGAGCGTTTACTTAAGCGGACTCGCAGAAAATGCAGCATCGGGTGGAATTAAAAAGGTAAGATAACCTACTCAAGAAAGCTGAAAATTACACTCAAGAAAGTTAGCACTAGATAATAAAGTGACCAGAACGCCCACAAACACAAATTGTCTGATTACGATTCGCGATGTCAATTAAATCTACCGCCAGTTATTGGATAATCTGAACGAGATTGTGTGTAGCGGGTCGCCGAATCTACGATCATCATAGTATCTAGTTAGAAGCTGAAAAATTTCGATACAACTGAAATACAGGCAACACAGTGACTGTGCCCATCATCTGGAAACTTGTGCATGCAACATTCTAGCCACACTCGTGTGTTGGACAACCAGTCATAAGTTGCTAAAATGTATCTACCTACAAATACCACTGTAGTATCAACGTATTCTATTCAAAAATGTTCCACAACCAAGATCGACCCATGTCCATAATGAAACAGGTACTGCAAGTTGTTTTCAAAATGACTTCTGTTACCGGTACTTAATGCAGTTTGTATCGGACACAGCTGTTATAAATGTTGCTAGTTAATATAACTAAATAGTACTAGGCTATTATTCTTTTTTAACCCATGGGAAACATTTTATATCTCAGGAATAAAACAAATTCTGAAGAATGCTAACAAATTCTTGGACGACTTGAACTTGCCAAGGTCATAATTATGATACTAATTTTTACTATTGTCCTTGTTATCATTCTATTATTATTATCTTTGTTATTATTATTATTATCCTTATTATTAGTAGTAGTAGTAGTAGTATTAGTACTATGGGTTTTTTCGCCCCAAGGTATTTAGGATCCCACGGGGACTTCAATACCAACTATTGTTTAAAAACTAGTCCGGAATTGTCAGGCCTCGTCTTCAGGGTTAGTATTATTATTATTTTATTTTTTTTCTGCCCCGAGGTATTTAGGATCCCTCAGGGACTTATCACTTAACTACTGTTATAAAACCAGTCTGGAATTTCAGGCCTCGTCTTCAGGGTTTGAAGAGAAAGTTCCTTTAAAAGCCACCAAGTTGTAGCGCTGAATGTTGACAGAAAGACGCTGGAAAAGAAAGGTTGCCTCGCGTCTGTCACCAGTAATGGATGATATGCGCTTGCCGATTTCATTGATGAATTCCAGGGCTGATGGATTAAGCGGACCTAGGGTCTCCATGGCCACTGGTTGGAAGATGTAAGAAGCGGGAAGACCTGCGTATTTCTGGGTTTTACGGATGGCCGCCTGTACTGATGCCGGTCCTACCAGATTGGCCGGTTGAGTAATGTATGAGGCGGCGTATTATTATTATTATTATTATTATTATTATTATTATTATTATTATTATTACTATTATTATTATTACTATTATTATTATTATTATTTATTAATTTATTATTATTATTGCCCTATTTACTACTACTTTACTAGTACTAGTACTACTGGCAATTTAAGAAGAGATTTCCAAAGCTTCACTAGGCATAATAAGTCAGGATAAATAGCTACTTATAATCAATAGTAAAAAACACACCCGATTCACATAGAAATGTACACGAGAAAAAGCAAGCGTTAATTTTAAATAATGGGAGAATATGCGTGACCAACGTTTTGCATCTCATTTCGTCCTTAGCCCATTTTCAGCAACTAAGGCTATATTCGTGAAAGCTGCAATTCAGAAAGAGTTTAGGTTGATGCCATACAAATGCCCTTTAAAATACACCAGAGATTTTTTATCAGGCACAAACAATCATATGATGAAAACTTCGGCATAATACGGTCAGGACTGGAAATAAAAAAATTGGCTCCGTCTTAAATAAATTTATGGTGATTCCAATGTGACTATAGCTGTACAGTTTTCAAGAGTAAGCTTACTATAACTAGTTTTAGAACACCCAGATCAGCTCAAAGCGGAAGTAACGCCTATATCATACTTACTGTTTAAAAAAGGACAATGACACGCATTAGAGGGAAAGTATGCATGAACCAAAATAACCATACTGAGACTCAGTTTTCATGGAAAACATTGGCATAGATCTCCATGTTAGCCACACAGATTAAGGAAACTAGTTGTGAAAAAATAAGATCTGGCCAATTAAGTATCTACTTAAAGCGCTGATTACACTACGAATCACCAATCACTGTCCGATAAATTTAGTGTCTACATAAACTTCAAAAGCCACTGACTACGGCAATATTACTGACCAAGCAAAAAACCGTTCGAGACCGAACTTGTCAGTACAGAGACGGTTCTAGGAAAGCGTGCTTCGTCGTCGTCCGAGCAAAAAAAGAGGCGATTCAAAGAGAGATAGATAGAGAGAAGAGGAGAAAGCAGTTAGTTAGTGAATCAATAAGAGAGGAGAAAATCTTAAAACGCTTCTTTAATACGCACGCGAATATACCACGTACACATTTGATGTCCATCCAACCATGTCATCATCAACATCATCATCAACAAACACAACGTGGTGGTCAGGGGTCAGTGGTCAAGGCTGACCGCTAGTTGGTGTAGACTTCGCAGGGGTCATCGTCGACCGGTGAGTTCGGGTCCGTGCTCAGACTCTCCTCCGACGAGTACTGGTTCATTTTGTTCTTTCGCACCTCGAGAACACGACGATCCTACGTAAACAATGATGACAACGTAACCATAATTATTGAGTTGGGTGTAATCGTAACCGACACAAGGGTTAGTGTGTAATGTAATGTCGCTGAATATCCAAGCCTACTCAGTGCCACATAAAGGCCAAATCAAATGGACCTCAGGTAGCATGTATCTGCAGAAATAGAAGTCCCATTATAGGTGGCGTCAGTCGACAAGTGACGTCATTTAGCGACGACTGTGCTCATAGTGGGACTTCCCTCTCTACTTACGTTACACAAGCTAAAGGGCATGGTACGGTTAGGGTTAATGTGTAATTCATGTGACCAGGTTTTCCAAATTTCTCCACGACACAAAAAAGCCACATCATAATAGAGACTTAATGGATTCAACTCCTCGAATTAGGGCAAGCCATCCACGCACCACACTCGACCTGTAACGCGTAAAGCATGGGTTCGAAACTTCGAGTTCCCACTGAAGGACCTTGAGCAAGTACTTCACCAATGATAATTCTTCTGTCGCATATTTGGCATTATCTTTATTTGCGCTGATAACTTCGGTAGGAGGGCAACATGGGGCGAGCAGTTGCACTTCGTCACACCAGATACAGAAGTGTAATATTGTAGTGTGTGACGATGATGCTAGGGTAGCACTCTGTAGTGTGTAGTACTATCATAGTGGTCGGCAAAGACTACATGCAGGTAGTATTGATCTACTTCCTGTTTTTTTTATTGCTCTGTCTTGTATCATTCTATAATGTATTGTTCTACTGTATCGTTTCATTGTATTGTTCTATTGTATCGTTTCATTGTATTGTTCTACTTATTGTTTCATTTTGTTGTTATACTGTATTGTTTCATTGTGTTGTTCCATTGTGTTGTGCTATTGCATGGTTCTTGCACAGTGACTTACATGTTCTTTCAGTCGTTCCATCAGATTACTCAGGTGTTCTTCGCGGTTCTTGAGGCTGATCTCCATCTTTTGGATGATCTTCTCCTCTGTATCTTTGCTGAACTTGTTGCTTGACTCAATCACGTCATCGATGTGCTTCTGCTGTAAACAACAAACGTTAGACTAGTGACTTTACCTCTGACTCCGTCTGTCTGTCTCTGTCTGCCTCTGTCTGTCTGTCTCCGTGTGTCTGTCTCTGTCTGTCTCTGTCTATGTGTCTCTATGTCTGTCTGACTGTCTCTTTTTCTCTCTCTCTCTCTGTCTGTCTCTGTCACTCTCTCTGTCTCTGTGTGTGTGTCTCCCCTTTTTGTCTCTTTATGTATCTGCCTAGCTTTTTTTCTCTTTGTCTTTCTCTCCAATATCCACTATCTCTGTCTCTGTCTTCCCTGTCTCTGTAATGTGTGACGATGATGCTAGGGTCAGTCTCTTTGTCCGTTTGTATGTCTTTGTCTCCGTGTCTGTCTGTCTGTCTATCAATACTTCTACTTCATTTTTCTACTTCTACTTCATTTCTTTCTCTTCTCAAAACTGTCTTATTCGACCGGGGTTGGACTGGGAGCGCTCCTGAGTAGTAACCTTGAAGGAGCGCTATATTAAATTCTCAGTAAATAAAATAAATAAAAACAATAAAATTGATGGTTATGGTTATGTCTGTCTGTCTGTCTGTCTGTCTGTGTCTCTGTCTCTGTCTCTGTCTCTGTCTCTGTCTCTGTCTCTGTCTCTGTCTCTGTCTCTGTCTCTGTCTCTGTCTCTGTCTCTGTCTCTGTCTCTGTCTCTGTCTCTCTCTGTCTCTCTGTCTCTCTGTCTGTCTGTCTGTCTGTCTGTCTGTCTCTCTCTCTCTCTCTCTCTCTCTCTCTCTCTCTCTCTCTCTCTCTCTCTCTCTCTCTCTCTCTCTCCTACACTCTTTCCTCTCTACCGTTTTTTCTCTCTGGCTGGCTTTCTCTCTCAATTCCTGTCCATCACTCTCTATATCTGTCTCTGTCTTCCCTGTCTCTGTAATGTGTGACGTTGATGCTAGGGTCAGTCTCTCTGTCTGTTTGTATGTCTTTGTCTCCGTGTCTGTCTGTCTGTCTATCAATAAAATTGATGGTTATGGTTATGTCTGTCTGTCTGTCTGTCTGTCTCTCTCTCTTTCTCTCTCTCTCTCCTACACTCTCTATCTCTGTCTCTCCCATAGTTATCTATAGATCTAAGCAACGTTTGCTAACTGAAAAACGTTCTGCTCTCAGCAGCATTTAGCATCATGTATGATAACACTGTATACATTTGTTTTCCTCTTTGAGCAGCGCTAGATAAATATTCGGATTACATTTACAATTATAGATAACACCGAACTGTATATTATGCTCAGGAATCAATCATTTGTTGGTTTCCAATCATAATATTCCTATCCAGGTCGTCTCTGATTTCCCAGATGACACTCAATCATGTGCATCGAGTTTGGCTGATGGAGCTATTGTTACTGCCAGGCACAGTCGTCCTCTCCATCAGTGGCCACTTCCATCGATTGCTTTCCAGGCTTTCCAGTACTCCGAGGGGTTGGACGAGGACCTGTTGGATGCTCTCGGCACACATGGATAAGAACCGTGGAAGTTGGCCTAAGTTCAGTGGACTTTGGGTCGCACTCGGTCTGGAGACGGATTTTGAAAAGAGACGAGTGCTTGCAGAATGTCTGAGGCGCCAAATATAGGGGCGCCATTTTAAAAAATTATGTTTTTGAATCGTCAAAAAACAGAGGGTGTTCTCACTAAAAGTTATATAGGCCTAACGTTTGTTCTGTTTGAAATATTCTGGTGAAATTTTGTCACTGTAGGCTACAATGACCAAAGCCCGTAGAATTGGATTTTTAAAAATACTTTCATACTTTTGATCAGGAAGTGCAGGATATTGAAAAAAACTTTAGTGGGGTAGTCTACTTTTTGGCTCACCCTGAAAATGGACATTAGCGTATACCGCCTTACATTGATCTCATGAAGTCTTATTCCATTCAATTCAATTTCTTTATTGGTCCATTTACAGCACTTTTTATACATACATGATGGGAGTAACCTTGATGGGTCGCTATATACATAATTCTCCATAATCAACAGTAATGAATGAATGTGGTTTCTGATCTAAGGAATGACCTGTAGATGAGTGTATAGATTGTGTATACTAACGTGTTGGCGGATGCGATCCTGGAGCGAGGTCAGCTGGGCCTCTCTCTTCTCTCCGGCGGTTTCCAGTTTACGTTCGATGCGTTCCTTCAATTCACTGCGAGACTGGTTCCCCATCTTGCGAACCTCCTCAACGTGCACAGCCTAAGCATCAGCACAAGTCAACCAATCTTCTGTCTTACTATGTCTGTCTGGATGCATGTAAGTCTGGATCATGAACTGGATGTGTATGTCTGTCTATATGTCTATCTGTCTGTCTATCTGTCTATCTGCCATATGCATTTATGTGTCTATGGATGAATTTTAGATATTTAGGTGTGTAAGTATATTTGTGTGTGTGTGTAGGCCTATATATGCATGTATGCATGCCCCTATGTGCGTGGCCGTGTGTGCGTGCATGTGTACGCGTGTGTATGTGCGTGAGTGTGTTTCTTCAAAGGTGTTAAGCAAATTAATGGTCAATAGTAAGTGTCTGTGGAACTTACAGTCTGGCTATAAGCTTCTGCCTAAAATTAATAGTAATCCTAATTACAAAGTCTCAGGCTAATTTTGTGGCTGATTAACCAGTTAATTCTATGGCTAAATGACGGAATGTCTGTACCTAATGAAAGTGTTTTAACGTTTACTCACATGCTCCTTGAGTCGTTCCTGTAGAGCCTTGATCTGGATCACCTTGTTCTCCTGTGAATTCTCCATCTTCTCCGCCAGCTTCCTCTCCACCTCCCTCGAAAACGACTGGTTCAACTCCTGGATGCGTAGATTCGCCTCCTGCACCCTCTCCTTGTCCTTCAGTATCGACGTCAGTCTCTGAACCTCCATCGACTGTCGACGAAAGAACACGATGCAGAACACATCACACACACACACACACACACACACATATATATATATATATATGCACGTATATAATTATTATATACACACGATGCCATCCTAAGTAAAAAACTAAACCAATCGCACATCAGCTTAATCAAATTCATACCTAGGCCTATTTAATCCAATAAAAATTAGTAGGCTACGACCTAGTCAAGCCCAGTATAGGGTCTTTGTAAATAAGTGGTTAAGTATACGCAAGTAAATAGTAGGTAAGTTTTTTACGTGCAACGTTATCAATAGCCTAAATACTTGTGGTAATGGTAATAAATAACAATTTGCACAACATAACAGATACCGGTAGCTAGAAGCAGAAGACTTACAGCATCCTAAAAAAAAATTGCAACTCAAATCCAGGTGGAATTGAAATCAATCTAATCTGTGCTATTTAATCCATGAAGTCTCTTGTGTAATCTAACTTAGTATAATGGAAATTAAGAGACTCAATATTAACCGATTTATATTAATCTAAATTAATACAATCTAATGTAAATTATAATTATTGTTATTCTTTGGTGGCCTAAGAAGCGCAGGTTCATCCTTCCAATAAAGTTACTCACCAATCTAAGTTAGACCCAAATCGAATCTTAGCCTACTAATACTAATACTTATACTAATCCATTTTAAATTAATTTTAATCTGATCTCTAACTCTACTGCATTGCCCGATGGGCAGATCTGCACGGGAAGAACTGAGGTGTAATTAAGGTAAGAATCTCTAATAATTAATCAAAGCAAAGAGGACAGTTGTTGCCGCAACCGACCAGTCTTCTCTCTTCCGCATCTTTCAGTTTCTTCTCGATGACTTCCTGTGAGATCTCTTTGTAGGACGCGTATTCCTTCAACATCGGAGCGGTGTCGATGACTGCAGGTTTTAGAATGACGTCAAAAGCCAGTCCACCACTCTTCCTCTTTGAACTATCTGCTCATTCAACATCACAAAACAGTTATTTCAACTGACTATTACTCAGTGCATGAATTCAGTACACGCAGCCATTTTCCAATGATTCATAATAAATAACTTTCTGTAATATATTATTATTATTATTGTTAGTGTTATTATTACTATTATTATTATTATTATTATTATTATTATTATTATTATTATTATTATTATTATTATTATTATTATTATTATTATTATTATTATTATTATTATAATCATCATCATCATCATCATCATCATCATCATCATCATTCTAATAATAGTACCAATATTTTTCGTTAAATTTCAAACGAAATGATTAGCCTACAATTCGCAATTTGAACGGATAATCGCAATTTCTTAGAGGAGTCGAAATTGACTCTTTTGGCAGTATTGCAAGGCGCACCACGTTCCAATGCCCACTTCACCAACGCCATCTACCTAACTCCCACCTCTCCATCAACAGCCCAGCCAGCTAACCACTATGCAATCGCACACCGCACGAAAAGCCATTACCAGCAACGACATCGTCTTCAACTTGGCTTACTATTCCGTAGCACAAGCAGAACAACTGAATTTACGACTGCAGCTTTACTGAAGTCACAAGGTCAGTGTTTCTCTTCATTGAGCGAGGCTTAGCCAAGCGGGTGTGTGCTATAGCCTACTTGTAAGGGGACGTGCCTAGCATCACTTATTTGTCGCAAAAAAACACATCTGAACACGGAGACACTAATATCTAGACACTAATATCTAGACACTAATATCTATACACTAATATCTAGACACTAATATCTAGACACTAATATCTAGACACTAATACCTAGACACTAATATCTACACACTAATGTCTAGACACTAATATCTAGACACTAATGTCTAGACACTAATATCTAGACACTAATATCTAGACACTAATATCTAGACACTAATATCTAGACACTAATATCTAGACACTAATATCTAGACACTAATACCTAGACACTAATATCTACACACTAATGTCTAGACACTAATATCTAGACACTAATGTCTAGACACTAATATCTAGACACTAATATCTAGACACTAAAATCTAGACACTAATATCTAGACACTAATGTCTAGAGCGCCGCTGCTACCTATATCGAACAAGTGTTTATTGCCGAACGCAATCATACTTACGCGTAGATAAACTTAGGCGATAAATTCGCGCTGTGGAAAGTTGGCAATAATTATTATGTAGCGCATAATGAAATAATAATTATGTGTGATAACGGCATCATAATGCAATAATGTGGATGGCGGTGGTGTAGCTCTGACTTGTTATAACCGGATGGTCGCAGGTTCGAATCCATCTCAAGCCACTGCGTTACGACCCAGAAAAAGTTGCCCACCCATAATTTTCTTTGCGAGGAAAGCAACGGGAAAACTTAGACTGCAATCTATTCTCATTCCCGACTAACATAAAAAAAAACAATGGACCCACCTTCGGACGCATTGTGTGCATTGCATCATCGATGCAATGCACACAATAAATTTTTTCGGTAACAATACTATATAAGAGGATCTTAATAGAAGCTGAACCTAACCTCGAAGTGGCAAAAAAATCAAAGCAAAGAGACATTAGTGTCTAGATATTAGTGTCTAGATAGTTTGTCCTCGTATTTCTCTCGTATAAAAACCTGTCTTTATTCTCGGGGTTGAATACACTGGGAGCGCTTCTGAAAGTCTCTTGCTGCGAGAAGCGCGTTTTAAATGGTCAGATATAATACAATACAATAAAATACAATACAATACTGTAAGCCTATGTGTAATCTTGACCGCGTTCATCACTCATAAAATTAATAATGGCCTCTCATAATATAGTGGCGCCTCAAAAATGCATAACAATAACAATCTATCCGTAGTATACAGTATATAATAATATTATATGAACAGTGAGAATGTAGCATAGGCCTACATATATGTAGATCGGTTGAAACCGGCGATAAAAAAAAAACTACCTCAGCGATTTTTAATATGCTGGTGCCTTGTGCCTGGCTTGAGAACACTCGTAGCCCCACCACTAGGTCGACTAAGCTTTTCACTCTCCAGGGGCAGTGGCAAAACTGAGTGGGCTCCTAACAGTCTGTTCAATATATCCTGCATGTACGTGCGTTCAATATTATCATGAAATTGGAACCGATAGCCTATGTTTCAAGGTCACAATGCAATTCACTGTGATCTTTAATGTATAATGGCTTGTGGGCAAACACGAATATTAGCATCAGCAACGTTTTAGAGATTTGAAGTATACGAGTATACGATTACGATTACGAATACGATTATTGGTTTGATCCTGATTTCTTATAGATAATGATTACTGAAATATTAACGATTACTGATACGGTAACGATTAGTGATACGATAACGATAGCTGAAACAAACAATGACGATTACTAAAACGATAGCGATTAGTGATACGATAACGATAACTGAAACAATAACGATTAGGCCTACTGATACGATAACAATTTATGATACGATAACGATTAGTGATACGGTAACGATTACTGCAACGATAATGATTACTGATATGATAACGTATACAATACAAATTACTGCAACGATAACAATAAAAAATAACGGTTACGATTACCTTTCCACGTGACGACGATGTCACACTTCTGTGGATCAGTCTTGTTGTCTCCTGGCAGCGATGTTTCCTTCACGCACAGATAGAAACTCAACCACTTGCAGACTGTAACAACAGAAATAAAACGTTATGACTCATTTATAGAAAACAAATTAATATTAATGTACAGAACGACCAAATCGGGCGGCTAATAAATGATGGCAGGGCAATGGTCGAGTTGTTATGATGCTGGACAGTCAACAGAATCGTCGTGGATTTAAATCCTCGCTAGAGTAGGGCTAGAAATGTGCTTCAAGTATTCTGCTCAACTTGCGCTCCCTACCTTCCCTTATCTTAACTAACTTGATCTTATTCCTCATTTTACTTTACTTTCCCTTTACCGTAGCTTATGTTATAAAACTTATTTTGCCTCATTTTACTTTACTCTCCCTTTACTGTACGATATATTATTTTAACTTATTTTGCCTCATTTTACTTTACTTTCCCTTTACTGTACCTTATGTTATTTTAACTTGTTTTGCCTCATCTTACTTTACTTTCCCTTACTTTACCTTCCCTTACTTTTCTCTAACTACCTTTCCCTTGCTCTACTTTACCTTACCTCAATTTACTTCACTTTCCCTTACTTTACTTTCACATAGGTCTTATATACATACATGTACTTAACTTTACATTGCCATGCTCTGCCTTAGCAGGACTTCGTGAAGGCGCTTTATATTTATCGGTCCTAACCCTCTTGCTCTACCATAATCGTAGACCTACTATATGAACTTTTAGCTTTTTTTAGCTGTGGCTGGGCTGGGAGCGCCTCTGAGTAGGTTTCTTGAAGAAGCGCTATATAAATTCACGAAATGAATGAACGAACGAATGAATGAACTACTCAGTCTGCTCCATAGCTGCCAATTAGTGCCAACCCTCTCAAAAAACTCGGGCAATATTTTTATAGTGCTTATTGCTGTTTAGCAACATTAAGTTATATCAAGGATGATTAGTGTTGCCCTCAACCTTTCCCCAGGCTTGGGACTGGCACTATCAAAGTATGAACAGTAGTGAAATTCAATAGGCCTACACAGTGGCGAACAGCTTGTATGACAACCTTGCGCAAACAACAGCGTCGTTGGTATTAACCCATTCAGACGACTTTAACTTATTATAGGACTACATTAGGCTAATTACCTCAATTAATTCGTAGCATTCACAGGCTATCCACTCGACTAAAACAAGGACTTTCCATGTTCGCACCAAACGCATAATAATTATTAGGCAACGAAGGTGTGTATAATTCACGATAAGTTCTCAACACGACAGCAAATAATACCTGGTATTAATAACCCCGCAATGTGATCGAACGTATCTGCACCACAAGTACTGGATTTATAGTCACTGCAGGGAAGCCAGAAATAAAACGGGTAGACCCTAGGCCTATTCAAGACAACTATTCCCTCCGTTCTGCCTAGAAGGAGCTACTCTTGGTCATTTGCACTAACTGCAACTATGCAGAATCGAGCTTTTTCCGTGGTGGACCCAGCGGTCTGGAATCCATGGACTGCCACTGGAAATACATCTGCTCCATGTGAATTCTACTCAAGCATTTTAAAAATTAAACTCAACTCCATATTTTTGGCTGTGTTGGAGTCGGGAGCACCACTGAGTTGTCCCATTTAAGGGACGCTACATAGGGGAAGACGGGGTAATACCGGCCATGGGGTAAATTCGGCCAGGGTGATTTCAAGAGAACCAGAGGGCAAGGGAAGATTTCAATGCTACCATCTAGTTCACAATATCGTATTACGTATGTTTATCGAGATAGTTTTGTTTTTATGTGAGTACAATTCGCTAAAAGCGACAAAAACGAGTTCGATCCAAATCGATTTCTCTATGCTGTCTCCAATAACAACTAAGAAATGAAGGTATTCTGGTTCAAATGTCGGTTATTTGCTTTTTATTCTGCAAACCACAATATTTTTTTCAATTTGGTTATCCAAATCGATTGTCCAAAATAGCAGCCCTACTCGTTACGGCTATTATGGAGGGTGGATGGGTCGGGGGTAAGTTCGGCCGTGTGGACGGATTTACCCCGATATGTTGGAAATGGTACATAGTGCCAATGTTAATATAGTTACTTTCTATTTTTCACCAATATACTCAGTTTTAATTTAAAATATAATTATATTGCGTCATTTGGTGCTCTAAATAATATGTTAAGAAATTCCCAGAAGAAAGGCAAGCATGCAACTGGACGAAAGAAATCCAGGAAAGGCCAATCGTTATATAAAAAAATATTTTAAGGATAATAATAAAAACTTTTGTGTTACTTCATATTAGCGCTTCAGTGATATCGCCTTATACATTTGTGCATTATTATCTCGTCCGGTTGGTTGTGAAAATCAATTTAGCTGTGCTGGCCGAATTTACCCGTATGCCGGGGTAAATCTGGCCAAAAATTCACTTTAAAAATAATTTTTTTCCCAGCAAATATTTTTTTCAATCCCAAAAAGTAACCTTGTAGTATATTGTCCCTATCTTACTTTATTTAGTTGTAATTTTGTTTAATTTTAGCAGTCAGCCATTTGCAATTTATTACAAAAATTAGAAAAATGGCCGAAATTACCCCGTCTTCCCCTACATTTATGAAACAATAATTATTAATATCACAATTAAAATATAATATTGCAAAGTAAACATACCGACGGCCATTTTGTGTATTCGACAGGCAAGAGCCAAAAAGCCAAGGCACACGCGTCTGAAAAACAATAGACAATGTATATGGTACAATACAACACGTTATAGGCTAATCACCTATAGCCTACTATAGTACCTGACCTAACAAAAAGGTTTAGAGATGATTAATTTTGATGATGATCATGATGATTATTATTATTTTCTATTTTTGCCCTGACATAATATTCAGGATGTCGCATGAACTTCAATATCATCTAACTATTTCTAGTACGGTTACGGTATAAAATCAAGAGTCTGGAAAGGGTTTCATCATCGTCATCATCATCTCCACCATCATCATCATAGTTATCGTCGTCGCCCTCCTCCTCATCATCATCGTCATCATAATTTTTAATTACAAATTTCATCATCATCATCATCGTCGTCGTCGTCGTCGTCGTCGCATTATCACCATCTTCACTTTTATTATTATTTTTGCTATATTATCATCGTCATCAATAGTATTACTAGAATTGTGTTCTCATAAAATCCTAGACTTGGTGGAAAGACGCTAAGGTCAGTGATCAAGCACCAGCATGGATGACCATTCTTTCATCTGATCTTTGTTGTCTGTCTCAGCAGCCAATGCTCTTAATAACTGACAGTGATTCACCGTCTGTGCAATCCCCCCCCCCCGCACCACCACCACCACCACCACTACCATCCCCCTTCCACATTTATCGATTTCCGAGATTTCCATAAAGACGGATGACTGGACCGCGTTTGCACCACTTGACCCTTGCTATAGTGACCAGCAGTAAACATCATAATCACACAGACTGTAATGCACCTCCTCCTTGACCTCCCGGGATCATGACCAGGCACACAACCAGGACAAATTAGCCAGGGTGGACTTGAATTGACGTGGCGCCTGTGTAAGTTGGAAACGATACGGATTATCAGACAACTTCGTTGAAAAACGGTAAGGTCTGGACTAAGAACAAAGTTCGGCATCCTATGGGGCCCAGATTTATAATAATTTTCGCTGAACAAGAAATCGTTGCAAAGAATCTTTTAAGAAATGTTTAGAACTGCCCAACTCCTTCTTTTTTTCCAATCCAGTCCTCCATTGTAAATAGCAGGCTTAAAGTGTGACTGGACGGCGTCCAGGCATTTAATTTTTAAATCTGAATGGTGTCCTTCTACTTATTTTTGATTCAGCTTGGAAAGGCAATTCTTTTTCTGCTATTTAATCCTAATTTTTCGTAGGCCGTATGTGGCAAACAAGCATTCATGATGACTTTGCAAAGTTTGCACAAATAGGCTAATATTATTATGAAATACCCTTTGTATGGGTAGTCAGCAACATGGTAAAACGAAAACCAGCGCCTCAGCCATGAGAAGCGACGTTTAGCTCAACTATTGAATCACCCAGTCTTGAAGACTTGAGCCGATCAAATAGTTTAGCCAGTGCTAAAAGTGCGGAAAATGAAGTGTCTGGACGCTCCTTACCTTTCCAAAAGAAGTGCCAGGGCGCCCCTTACCTTTCCAGGCTGTGTTGGCCAATAAGTGGCAGGGCGGCGTTCAGATTTTAAGATAAGTGCATGAACGCCGTCCATGACCGTCCTGCCACACTTTAAGACCTCAGTTTAGCTCTTTAGCTGCAAAATCAGTCTTCCATAGGTAGTGGAGGAATTCATAGACCGTAACCCAATCATTGTACCAGTATGTACCTCATCAAAGCAGTCAACTACAGTTCGCTACCTCAGTGTAAACATATAGAATAAAGCTTCCAACATGTTTCCAATACCAGCGACAAAACATCTACTTACATGTAACTACAAAAATCAGGCATTAGGCTAAACAAAAAGCCTCCAAAATATTTTCCTATCCTACCGCGATAAAGTATCCAGCCTACAGTAAAAAAACTGACATAGGAATTGTTTTTTTAAGTATTAACATCAAATAATCTTTGTTATTAGGCTATCTGCAGTCCTGTCACGCGCAATTAAAGAGTGAACGACTGTAGCCTATAATAATGCATATAGTGCCTCAGGCTGTAAAAATACACAGACGTGGCACGGTACCATGGATGATTGATTGGCTAATCATTTTATTAGCTGCCTGAAATGATTAGCCAATCAATCATTCGCATGTTTCCAACGTTTGTCTGCAGGACTTTTGAAACAGAAAAGATAATTATAAACAAGCCACTAAACCAGATTGAAACTATTAATAAATTAGAATGCTGTGACAAGACCAGGTAAGGCTGCCTTGCCTTGCCTTGCCTTCAACCTTATTCGACACGAGGGTTGGTCGCATTTTGGACAATTCTTCTCCATTTTCTCCTGTCGGGCTACATAGACTATAATCATACCAGTGTGAGAATTTTCGAAAAATAACTGGGGGTTGGACAATGGAAAATGATCCACTTGGAATTGGGTTGTAAAAAAATACTTTACTATGGGGCTCTGTGGGAGTTGAAAGTTGAAACCCTCCAAAAATTCTCACCCTGGCTATATATAATTATGATAGCTTAACCAATGTTAAATAAACGCATTAGGAATAGGCCTATTTTCATTTTTAGCCATTGTGATTTGACAATGGTAATTAAAAATTGAAACTTTTGACACAGGAAGATAAAGTAAACAAGTCACTAATAAGGTTGAAACTATTAATAAATGAGACTGCCTTCATGAGACCAGGTCCGGTGTTGATAGCCTAGACAATATTAAACGAAACACTTTAAGAATTATTAAATATTCATTTCGTTGCTTTAATAACCTTTGTGATTTGATAATAATAAAAAATTGAAACATGCACGCATAATGGTGATAAAAGCTTTCGTCTTTTTCTTCGTCAAGTCCCATACACCTATAAGTTGGGTCAGGAAAGTCAAATGGTCCCATTTCTCTCAATGTCTCTCAAGCTTCCTACACTATTCGTCACTCTAAATATCCACCATATATCTACACGATAGACAATAAGCATCCATCAAGGACTTTTATTAACCTATTTCCCTCCATTTCCTCCTCCATAACAATACCCATTTCAATCAATTTCGTTTATTCCATCCCCTTTCAGTATGTGGTCGATCCATTACCACTGTCTTCCCTCTTATATAGCAGCCATAACAGCTCCTTCCTCTTCCACCTTATACGGTCCCTCAGCGGTGATACACAAGTCGTAATAGTAAATCAGACTGCATCAATACTCGTACACAGACGGTGACGCATATAGTGCTGCTGCCAGGATGTCCAATAACAACACAGACAGCTCGGACTCTTTGCTAGATCCGATCTAAATAGAATACATTAAGAAAACTCACAATTTTAAGATAGCAAGACGCATAAATACGCAAAAAGCACTTTCTTATGAAAAGCGCTTTTGATCACAATTTTCCTTTAAATGGATGCAGCTTTATGATCAATAGTAAATTGGAGACGAGCCGAAATATGCCACAATCTGCTTCTAAAAGACAATTGCAATCTCTCGGCACAGAATCTGCAACAGTCAAGTCCGCGTAATTGCCCGGTACAGCTGCTTGAAAAAAAAAGATTTATATTAATATCGAGATAAGAATCGAATTCAAACCCGTACAGGAGCAATTCCAGTCGTTTTTCCAGCGGCTAGACCACACACTCCGTAGCTTCTTCCCTTCTTCCTCTTTCCGCCAAGCTTCCCAGTCGTCGACTTACGACGATCACACGACGCCAGACTATCCACCGATGAAGCTACCGAGGCAAGCAGCGTTCGGTGCCTGCAGCGGGCACTACACAGCCCAGCCGTAGCCGTCCCTGCATGAATCATTTTCAGTCCGTCTGCGCATTACTCACCAGGGAAGCCAGCCTCCCCCAGTCTGCCATTGCCGCCGCACGGCGCGGTATTGATCCGGCGAAGGCACCACCGCCACCGCTTACCAGACTCCGTCTTTGCTTCTGTCTGTCGCTAATGTTATGTCCAGCGCTTCTACGTCTGTCCGTCTGGCTGGCGTCCGGCTGTATTATGGTGGTGGCAGACATGGACGTCACTCTGAATTTTCATAAAAAGGTCAGATCCAGATGAAAAAAGGCTGGAAAATGTTATGGACTGGCTTTAAGTTGAGAAATAGGCCTAAGTAGAATTCAGTTCGTGTGATAAATAAATGGAATTTGTCTAGATGGAGACTTTTTTTTATCTCGCTTGAATATCTTATGACCTTTTTAGGTTTTGAGTACAAATTCTGACGTTCTTTTTCTGGGTGTTTTGTCTGTTTTTAGACCTGGAGTATCTTTTTTGTGAAAATGCCAGAAAATGTAAGCGGTGTCTATATAATTATACATGTTCGATCACGAAAACCCTTCATGAGAAAGAAGCTGGATCCTGAGAAAAAAGGCTAGATGCTGAGAAAAGAGTCCAGAAACTTATAGACAATACTGGAAACCTAGATCTATAGGTGGAACAGGCTAGGAGTGGCACCCCTGCTACTACGTCTGACTGGCGTCCTGCTGCATGACTGTGGTGATGGCAGACGACCACAGCAGTGGCTGATGAGAGAGCCATTGATTTGTAATAAAAAAAATTGGCGCACATATATTGTGCTAAATCGAGACGAGGACGAGTATTATACATGTAAAGGCGACACATCTCTGCGAATACAGAAGTGACCGGAGAGATAAAGAAAATCCTAAATTTTATCGCAGGCCTCTAAGTCTCAGACCTCTGTGGCCCGTCGATAAAGTCGGAGGATAATCTGCTTCTTGTTTCATGTTTAACGACACTGCCATGTTAAAGATGATTAGTGTCGCCCTCCTCCTCCTCCTTTACCCAGGCTTTGGACTGGAACTGGAGGTTTGCAACCAGTGGCGGAGTTCTAATTTGTTTATATTTTGCTTTCATGTGAATAAAAGGCCAATAGTGTCCAACTGAAGCCTATTGAGCTATCAGTTTGATATAATATATAGGGCCTACTCATAGGGCTATATAATATGTATACCCATGCGCACATAATTATTTACGGTACTGTAATTTTTTATGAAGAATAATAATTACAATGGCATAGGCCTATTCGACAAAAGAATGTTGCTGCGCAAACCATAGGCCTAGGTGTTGTCTGAAACGGGTATATAGGATCAACTCAAATTTCGATATGTAGGCCTAGTCAATACAGGGTCGTCAAAATAATTATTATTTAGAGCATATTCTGAATTCATTCGTATGGGCGTGCGTGAGCAACTCGGGAAAATCCCAGATCCGTCTATAATCTAGGCTATATCCATCAACCTTAACTTCGCATCCACACATCCTTTTTTACTGCAAATTCTCCTGTTCGAAACCTATGAGTTAGGCCTATAAATTCTTTACCAAGGTTCGAACTTCGCTGATCACATCACCCATCTCTCACGCTCTTGCTTCATGCATGATTGTCATTGTCCATGACCTTCGCAGAATCCGCACTATGCAGTGGCGGCGCCAGGATTTCAGGTTGGGGAGGGCTGAAGCCGTTCCTACCTCCAAGCGGCGCAAATGGGCCATCTTCCTTGACGGTGCTCATATTGCAAGCTCCGAAGACGCGAAGCTGCGAGTGCCGAAGGCGCGAAGCCCATGCCACCAAGGTGCCTGGGGGCGCCAAAAGCTCTCCAGGGGGTATGGGGCGGTCCCTGGCGGAGCCGGGGAAACCAGCGCATTTTAGCCGTTTACATCGACTTTGCTCGGTCAGAAAATATCTGAGCTGCTCCTCAAGAAGAGTTTCCTACTAGGTATCCAGCCCCCACTTCTTGCGATTCTATCTGGCTGCGCAAAGTCTCCTGAAAAGTCATCGAGAATGCCGCAATGCGGCACGATACCAATGCGTTTAAAAACCAAGCAAACTGGTCGGTGTTTGATCAGTTTAGGTAGCCTAATTTTTAGAGGGCCGCCAGAGATGTATTGGAATCGTGCCACATTGCAGCATTCTCGATGACAATTTTAGCAGACTTTGCGTGGCCAGAAAATATCTGTGCTGCTCCTCAAATAGAGTTTCCAATTAGGTATCCAACCCTACTACCAGAGGCGTAGCGACCGCCCTCCGTACCCTCCGACCGAAGGGGGCCTCCGGCAAGGAAGGGGCCCCTAAAAGTGCCAAAAAATGATTGAAATGACTAAAAATAAATTAAAAGGTCATCAAATTTTTGGACGGCGAATATGAAATTTTTCCGAGATTTTGGCCCCAAAAAGTCATCAACTTTTTCAGACGGCGAATATAAAATTTTCCCGAGATGTTGGCCAAAAAAGACATCAACTTGTTCAAACGGCGAATTGATGAAATTTTCCCGACATTTCGGTAATGGCCGGATGACTAAAAAAGTCGTCATAAATTTCGGACATTATGCTCGGAGGGGGCCACGTTTGTTCTTGCTACGGCCCTGCCTACTACTCGTGATTTTCTATCGGCGCTCTAAAAATAACCTCAACTGGCCAATTAAACACCATCCAGTTTCCTTGATTCAAAAATGCGTTAGAATGGTGGGGCGGCTGGCCTACTGTAAACAGTATTGCAGCATTTTCGATGACATTTTTGGAAGACTGCGCGGCCAGAATATAGGCTATCAGTCTTGTCGCTGCCGTTTCTGCATGTGTGTTGCTCGATTTGTTTTATTATCTTCAGGCGAATAGTTTATTCAAATCTATGTTGATCACGTTTAAATAATTAAATTCAGTAAGTTAATTTTTGCCTTTTTTGGGTGCTGCAAAAGATCCGTTATTTGCGTCCAAAGTTTAAACTTCAATTCTACGAGTGTCGACACAAAATATTAGACCTACAATCACGCGTCCTGCCAGATATAGTTCCTTCTAATATTATTCGATAACAGCTTTTTTACCTTGCAACACCAATCTCCAATTCTCCATGTCGATCTTCGTATTTCTGACCATCGGGCGCATAATTTCTGTCGAAGATACACATAAAAGGAATCTAAATTTTAAGTTTTCCAATGTAGGCCTATACGTATAAATTGCCAGAAACTTTAAAATGAACGTAAGTTCGCTTCCCACAGAAAACTGACATGTAGGCCCTATAATAATTATTATGTTACCATGGCAAATGCTATTACGTCATCCATACTCTTTTGTTCACAATTAACGTCACAAAAATCTGCCCAATCACGGGTTTATGTTGATCACGTGTTTGTGTGCGAATCATTCTCTGGTATTGATTCCATTAGTTTGTCAGGATTAAGCTACAGACGGTTCTAGGCCTACGTAGGATTCTTGGAATTCGGAAAATGCGTACGGTTAGCCTCGCACACGGAAATTTGAATCTGATGAATCACCTGCCCCACGTGGCACCTATAGCCTAGCATTTTTGATGAAAATCCAATTGAACTTGTCAATTGCGTTTCTGTTATTTGTTTCAATTGCATAACTGTAACCGGTAAAAAATATTATTTATTATTATTATTGTCATTGCAAGAGGTTATTTTTCAACATTATTATTTTAGCGCCAACTTTTATAAATGATCTGTATAACTAATTCACTTACTCACTTACTGAATTAAAGGCAACTTGAACTTCCTGTTTACCTCGTGCTGCATGTATTCGAGTGTTCAATATAATTATTAAAATCGATTTTTTTAGAGGAATAAACACAAAGTCTTGATATGAAAGACAAGGGTAAAGTCGGAGGCACGGCCTGGACACTGTGGAGAGTTCGAAAGACTATTTTTCAGGTATCAATCGAGTCATTTTAAGGCTGAAGTTTGAATAGCGCACCTAAGCGCTGAATGCAAACATTATGAATCGGTCCGGCTCTCTATTTCACCCAATGGCTCGTTTATGGTATTTTTTCTAGTTCACGACCGTTGGTGTATTTTGAAGGAAAAAGACTATAGCCAGAACTTTGGTCAATATCTAGCTTTTCGTGTTAATTGTGTAAGGTTTTTATATTTACAGTTCATAATTTATTGTATGATCGCACATGCTCGATTTTAGAACTATAGTTGTTGTGTATAAAACGAGTGTTACCAATCCCAGAGGAGACTCCGACTCTTTGTGTTTGCTGTGGATTTCGCAGTAGTGTAAATTCAGATCCATCGCACTTCCGGTTGACTTTGTGGACCTCGGATCAGAATGATTCATGGTCTGAGTAATACCTTACTAGCACTGCCGTAAGGGCAACGTTCTGTTTGGACCCCAGCATGGGAAATCCTTGTCACCATTTCCGTGAAAACCGTACCGGATCTGGAGCAAAACAGTGACCTGTCCAATTAAGTAAATTGCTCATTATTTATTTAAGAAATATTTCTGCTGAAGTCTGGACTTTTGTCATGTTTTTGTAGATGTGTCATGACCGCGGTTACATGGTGATCGAGAAAGAATTGCAGGAGACATTGGAGGAGTTTCTTTCAAAATTTTCTGGGGAACGGTATGTACCAGGGCAGGTAATTAATTATTAGATGACCAGCAATGATGTTAGTGGTCAATAATCAGCATAGGTCTATCTATAGCCATCTATCTATAGATGAAGGTATTGTTATTATTATATATGATTATTATAATTATTTATTATTATTATTATTAATATTGATATTACTTGGTTTATTCTGCAGAGATTTCAATGACCAGCTCACGATTCTACTCGAGCACCAATTCGATCCCAACAGTAAGACGACTCATTCGACTAAAATAAACAAACCATTTTGATAGCAAGTAACTTGTCACTTGTTTCTAAGTGCATGCTGGATGTCCTTCATTGACTTTCTTTCCCTCAGCAGGTAATATACCTGATCTTTAAGTTGACATGGCAGTGCATTGAGGGTTTATCTCCCACGTACCACCTGCAAGAACTGTGCTGTCCTACCTTGCGTGTCCAATGCTGAGGTTCTCTTCATTCATCTGTTCAAGCTGAGCTTCATGTCTTCCGCTGCCTGACCATCACAAGGCAGCACCAAGCTTTCTCGGTCATTGGCACTGCCACCTGGAATCAGCTTCCTGTGGCACTCTACCTAATGCCCAGGGATCACTCCATGATGTTCTTGTCTACTAGCCTTAAGACTGTCCTATTTAGCCAAGGTTGGGTTGGAAGCGCTTTCTGAGTAGAATGTCTTGAAGGGCTCTTAAACGTAAGTGCCCCTAATAAATAAATGGAAAACTCTAGGTGCAGTCATTTAAGTATCTAGTGAAAGTGTTTTTCATGAGACACTAGAGGTACTACTATTTATTAGTACAATAATTATTTTAGGAATTTATTAGGCATCACTATTGGACTAACACTACATCTCACACATTTTTGTAGAAAGCCAGCCCTTGCTTACTGATGATGACAAGTTAGTTATCTTATTAGCCTAGTATATTTATAAATGAGTTTTAGCAAAATTGAACAAAGTTAGAAAAAATGTTGTTTAATATCATATATCTCCTTTTAAAACAAACCTGTTAAAAAAAATTGATACGTTTTAGATCAAATCACCGTTTTCTATCCCAAATCTCCCGAGATCGGACGTGGTGACGTGTTCCACTTCAGCAAATCAATGCACGAGAAGAACATCTCAAAGGCCATCATCGTAGTCGACAAATCGATTACACCCAGTGCGTTACAGGTTAGAGGCTGTTGCTGTTACAGAAACTTCTAGAACCGTTTACGATTTTTTTATCTGCTTGCATTGGAAATGTAAATGTGCTGTCTGTGAGTATAATGGTGCTGATATAAAGAGATTAAAAAATTCCTTGGATTGAGAGAAGGTAAATGATTTCGATCAATGTGGTTTTTGGTTTTGAGAGAAAAACAGAGACACTGTCAGACAGAGACAGAAACAAGGAGACAGATTGAGAGCAAGTGAGAGAGGTAGAGAGAACCAAGGTTATTTTATTCAAATGATATTTGTATTTATTTTTAGTTTTTTATCTTGATGATAAATTAACTTTGTTTCTGTCGCAGTTCATTCAAGTACTCGCTCCACGAATGTTCATCGAAGTCTTCTACGAGAACGAGCTACTAGTCAACATAACCGAACACAAGGTGGGTTTAAGTTTCGTCAGCAACCTTTTTAGAAAATTGATTGAGGTGTTTTGAGATGTGTTTGCGGAACGATTTCTGTAGGGATAATCAGGACTGAAAGTGACCCGGGTCTGAGACCCGACTCTCATTTTGGACACTAGAGTAAATATCAGTATCTAACCCCTTCTAACCCGCAAACAGACCCGGCAACTTTCTCAAACCGCTTTCAGCTCTGGGGATAATATACAATATTTGAAGGATAATGTGACGCATTTGCTCAATGACATCTTGAAAACAGAAGCGTGCTTACAAATGATCTTCCTTTACCTGAAATGTTTTATCTTTATCTGATATGATATTATCCTGACCTCAGATAAGTTACCTATATCAGATTGAATTACCTTTCTATGTTTTTATGATTGTTTGTTTCAGTGCGTTCCCGATCATTTCCTGCTCACACCCGAAGAAAAGCAACAGCTACTCGAAAAGTAGTAGGTATTTGCAGTTGGCATGAACTCTTGCTGTTTTTTTTAATAGATGGTTGTTGCATTTATCAGATGACATTGGTAAAATTAACCCTGTAACGTGATGCATAGCTGCCGTATAGAGTTAAATTCAACTCCAGTAATCATGATCATACGTTCATACTGTGAATTGTAATAATATTAAATTGAAATAAAACGAAAATTATTTTAATTATAATTTTGTTCCCGATTTGCCAATAGTACTGTTTTTTGCTCTTTTTCTATGCATTTTTTTGTTAAGTATGGACATTAGCCCATAAAAATTGTTTGTGTTGGCACAGCTCCGTGAGGGAACATCAGCTGAAGGGAATTCTGGTGACCGACCCGGTGTCGAGATACTACGGTGCAAAACGCGGACAGGTGAGTTCTGTGGTTTGTTTGGATAAAAGTCTCCATTTGAAGCACAATGTGGTCTTGCCCCAAGATCTTTATACACTGTGTCCGCAAAAAGAGACCCATTTTGTAAATATGAAATAAATAGTAAATATTCATCGATTTTTACAAATCAAACACCGTTTTCACCCTAACAATTGTGAAAATATGAAAGTTCCAGTCTCAATAATGACGTCATAATGACGTCATTTGCGTACAGTGTATATGTAATACTATGTATACTTCGGTTGCTGGCAGCCTCCGTGCATTGTCCACTTCACTCCTTCAAATTGATCTGATTTTCTAGTTCCTCATACTCCTGCCGAATGCAATTACCTGCTACTTTTCAGTCAGTCACTCAGTCCCGGTCATTTACCCCAATTGGTCCCCGTCTCTCTTTGGAATATGCTCGCCCCATCTACCAGTACTCAATTTAAAATTGTAGCAGTTTATCCCGCCTCATTGTCTTTTCTCGAAACATTTCTTCTCTCGTGGCCCTGCGCACTGTGAGCACCTCTGAATGGCTCACCGTGTCAAGGGTTTAAGTTTATAAATGTCTTTATACAATGTATGTATGTACGTATGGGTGTGTGTGTGTGTGCTCATGTGTATATACATAGAAAACCTTTATTTAGCAACCTTGCAAGAAGAGAAGTGTTTATATTTTTAGGTGTTTCGGATTGTTCGGCCAAGCGAAACTGGCGGTCGATATGTTGAATACAGAGTAGTTATTTAGTAAGTATCCAGCTCATCAAACGATTCAAAAGTTTTTAATTCACATTTTACATATTATTAGGACTGTACCAAGCATTCACTTCATATTCGCTTCGGGCTGAATAGCAAGACGAATAGCTATTTGGTATTTGACCCTTGAATAGTAGCGGTCAGACTGAATGCGAATAGCGGTCACGTGATATCTGTTTCTGTAATATGCAATAGCGAGTCTAGACTGGCAGAAGGATGCAAAAATTACATGTATTTAACTGAACATTTACTTTTGGAGATTCTGAGGGTCGTAACCCATCCCGGAAAATGTTTTGGCAAATTGAGTCTTAAATGGTGCACTTTTAGCGTACTGTCAAATTGGAGTATTAAAATCTTAAATTTGATATTATCAGTTTCGAGCATCACCTAAACTCATTAAGCCTTACGACTTGATCATGCGTGCGCTGTAAATCTACTTCCTCTATATCCACCTCTCACTTTAGAACTTTAAAATCCTCGTCCTTATCATCCAATGTCACCCTTCCCATATCATCCATTCTGTTTATCCACCATCCTTTACCTCTTGCTTTTATTCCCTTTCAACCAAACCTAGTTTTTACTTCATTCTTGAAGAAATTTGGTTGATTTACTCAATGGCTACTTGCTATTTTAGGTACAAAGACAGCAGTGTGGTGCCCCTAAATCGTTGCATGACCACCTGCCTGTTAATACACATGAAGCCGTTGAAAGAACGACTGGCAAGTTATGATCGTCTACAGCAGGTGCAGATTGTTGATGGCAGTGGTTAATTTTTCATCATGGACTCTGGCAGAACTGTCTTTCCTTGTGACTTTTTTTGAGGAATGGCTTTGTGCTCGGTGTGTTAGGCGGTTTTCTTAACAACGGTTTGCGTCCAATTAATTAAATGGATTCTGGTTTCAATAGGCAGTGCTGTGCATTACTGTGAATAATTTCTATCTTTTTTTAAACTAATTAATGCAGTGACTAGTTAGTTTCATAAAAGTAATTAGTTATTGTGACTGATTACTTTGTTGGTAGTTAATGCAGTAACTATAGTTATATTGGTTATTAGTGCAGTAACCAGTTAATTTTTCATACACGCAATTAGTTACGATAATTGATTACTTTAAGAAACTAACAGTAACCTAACTGAAGTACAGCTGTGTTACATTGCGTTACTTCAAAATTGAGTTTACTCCCAATGCACATTATCTAGGTGAATAATTATCGCACCTTAATAGTGCAAAAGTTTTCAACGGTGGTGTGACATTCTTTATTCAATATGGAACACGCAATACAGACCTATACATTTCTAAGTTTGCTTGAAAGTGAAAACGACATCTGAATATCGTAATAAAGCATCTGAATATCTTTGTAAAGCTTTATCCCTTTGCAGGAAGAATTACTTAAAGCTTTACAGGTACAATTAAACCCTGAGCTCCGTGTTGATGGTCTAGCACAATAACCTATAGACTATCATCAATTGATTGAAATTAGCGCTCGTGAATAAGCTGGTACCCCGCACTTGGCTTTCGAGTGGCGCTTTAGAAGTTTCGCGAATACGATTACAATTATTTAAAGCTTTATGTCTTTGCGAGAATACGATTGCGATTATTTAAAGCTTGATGTCTTAACGAAATTAAATTCTGGTACGCCTACGCCTGACACAATCTCGGAAATTTTCGGTTATTTTTTGGCAGTGATTAAATACAATTATTATTCGTCAGTGATCTTTGGTCAGAATCGGACATTTTCGGTCGTCGTCGGCAATGTTCGGCTCCTCTTGCAAAGTTCGTCTTCAACAGTACTTCGTTGTAAGTAGTTTCTTGAAGGCACGTCGAAATTCCATGTTGAAGATGGTATAGATGACAGGATTGAGGAAACTGTTGATGTAGCCGAGCCAAACGAAAAATGAAAAGAGAATCGGGTCGATTTGACAAATAAGATTCTGGTCGAATAAATCGTAGCGAATGCAAATGGCGCTGATGATGTTGATCGTGAAGAACGGTACCCAGCATAAGAGGAAAACGCCTGAAAGTCAGTGAAAACCACATAATATTCAAAAATAAGAAAAATGAAATTGAAAACATCCGAGGGTTTGCAACTGTAAAATTGTCGAATTATTTGACTGACTTTGGCTGTAAATGTGCGCGCAGTAAAACACCTTAATATGACCATCAACAGCGGAGATATAGCCTAAACGTAAGAAAGCACACAACAGGCTAACTAAGTATTGCAAAACTTGTTCGACTAAAGTCACTAAGCCACATGGCTAAACTAAAGAGTCATTCCTCTCGATGTTTGGCCTATTCCTCGAGCTTTCCTATTTAGGCCTGTCATTCAATCCAATCCAAAATGTTTTCCGGAAAGTTTCCGAAAAGATGTAAATTAGCGGAATCCTTGAAAGTAAGGAAAGAATGTAGGCCTAAGGGATTTCAGAAGTAATAAATTAAAGAAAATAATTATGGACAGTAAATAAATAAATAAATAAATAAATAAGGATAAATAAGAAAATTTAGAAACCGGCTTTTCCTTAATCCATAGGCCTACACAGCTTACTCAAGGCGACAACTCAATAGATAGGCCTACATGTAGATTGCGTACAAACATTTTGTCGAAACCCCCCACCCACCCACCGCACGCAAGTCGCTTAAATCCGATCATCACTCGCCCCTTCCAAAATATAGGCCTATGAAATGAAAAAGCAGCCGAGGGTTTATAAGTTAATTAGGCCTTTAATAGCCATACAATTGACGAATTTGAACAGACTACAGAAGATGCAGCAAATTAAACACCTTAATTTAGCATCCAAAGGAGATATTATGAAGGAGAATGTCATTTCATACAGTAATTTCAGTAAATCATTCCCAGGAGTTACTGTAGCCTACAGTAGCCTAACTTTCTACTGACGTTATAGTGATGAATTCAAATTGCTATCGATCAAAAATAAATCTCGTCTAGTAAGATAATTATATAGACCTAAATTGCAATAGGCCATTACGAATTCATTCATTCGTTACGAGAATTTGTTTAGTGCCTCTTCAAAGGGACTACTCAGAGGCGCTATATTATACCGACATCAGCGCGACTAAATAAAACTGCCTTAAGATGAGAGAGGGATATCCGCCTTTGAAGGAGTTATAGAAAAAGAGCGGAGCGTCAAAGGAGGGGCCATTCCAAGGTTGAGAGTCCTATAAGCCTACCACCGAGAAGGCGCGGTTCTGTTTAGTGGATGTGCGAGCAAAAAAGAAAGATCTCGAGCAGACTCTGTCCAGCCTAATGAAGAAAGCAAAACACACGAGCAATTATTAGAATATTGTTAGTTTGTTACAGAGCTCGATATGGTGGTTACGGGAGCCAGGTCTAATAAGCAGTGAACGGTAAATTACGTAAGGTTAGCCTACTTAGCCTATAATAGTCTAACGCTGTGTAGGAGGAGATTGCGTTAGCCTAAATGAAGCTTCAGTCATTTTGAAATTCATTAACAAGAAAATGAAGCTGAAATGTTGTTATGCCTGGGCAATTCGGCATAGGCCCACTAGACTACAGCTTGCTAGGCCTACTCGTTTAGGTCAGAAATAGGCTTTAGCGGCCTGAGCAATATGAAAATAGTATAAAAAGTAACCGGGGAGATAGCCTTTGATGAAGTTTGATCCACGTCGAGTTGGGGTGTGTGAAAAAGACTTTACTGTGAAGTTATAAAAAAAAAGACTGGGGGTGAACCACAACAACTCTCCGAAAATTCTTATTCTGGGCCTAAGTAGCCTAGGCCTAAATGAACAATTATATTGTTAGCAAAATTAATTGAAAATAAACAGTGATAACAATTAATTTGGCAACGTGCAGATTGAGCATAAGTATCAAACTGAGACCTATAGGCCTAATAATTGTGTAGGCCTAAGTAGGAATCTTGCTGATGTTGAATAGCAGTTATTTGAGCAAATCTCACGACATGCTAGGAACTATTTTCTACGCGAAATGCGATCCCAGCTACGCTGCTACTCGACAGCGCGTTCACATAGGTGCACTGTGGTCAAAAGAACAACAGGGTGCCTATCGATAATGCAAATAAAACAACGGGAGTTGTGTAGATGGGGCGAATGGAGCAGCACGTTGGGGGGGCACATTAATTACTAATATCTTCTGGACCAGTTTCCAGCACAAATAGGAAGCCATTGCCCTAAGGTGCATGTTGCTCGCGTACAAACCTAGCTCGCAGACAGATGTTCAAATGAATCAAATCAAATTATCTCAGTGCTCTCTCTGTTGGGTTCTTTTTAATCCGCAGTGCTATCCTACTGAGAGGTTAATAAAAAAAGGCCAACTGCGGCTTAATGTGTGAACTGTAAAGTGTCGACAATGTCTACTTTGGATTACCGCCGAGTCTGTAGACTTTAGCCTATTTTAATTTCTTGCTCGACTGAGTAAATAGACTGCATGTTTCTGCCGCATTCTGTCCCAGTGTTTAATAATTATGCACAGCTCTTGAGGGGGAAAGTTCCCTCAGGATTGAGAATTTCCTCGAGAAAATCGAGAGGTAGTGACAAAGGCCTAAATTTTTGCCAAAGATTTAATAAGACTCAGAAAAATTTCCGGTCAAAGGCTGTCGTCGTCGGTGTCTGGCTGAGCGGTGGCCGTCTGCACAAAACGGCCAACCCCCAGAAACCTAAACCCCTCTTACAGTCTTACCCCCATAGCAGAGGAACTAGATTAAACACTGCTCCTGCCCTATTATTATTATTTTTTTTTTTTACCCGAGGTACCTAGGATCCCTCGGGATTTACAGAAATTATGCTTGGAGCTGTTTTGTGTGTTTAGAAGATCAGGCTTCGTCCTCCGCAACAGTATTAAAAGTGCCACGAAATGCTATGGCGTTTGGCGTTGTAGCGCTGGATACAGATAGAAAGGCGCTGGAACAAAAATGTCACCTCCCGCGACTCACCAGAAATGACCGAGAGACGTTGGCCAACCTCGCGGATGAAACTGAGCCCGGCAGAGTTGATGGGGCCCAGTGTTTCCAGGGCAATGGGAAGAAAGAGGTGTGAAGATGGCAGCCCCCACGTACTTCTCGATTTTTCGTACGGCGGCTTGTTCCGCAGCGGATCCCGCCACATTTGCTGTGTGAGCGATATAGGATGCCGCGCAGGTGTGTAGGCTACCACCGTGGCGTCCCAGGCCAGATGCTTGCCTGCTGCCCAGGGGATCAGTGTGGCCCCATCAGGTCTCTTGCCGTCTATGCGAGATAGACCAGACGGCTCTTTACAACTTGGGACATCGGCTCTCTGCAACGCCCGCCAGACTATATCATTGATGGTGTGATGACGAAGGGACCGCCAAAAAGCCATTCTACATGCGAGACCGTGCTGGCCATCGGGGCCAGCACGGTTATTATTATTATTATTATTATTATTATTAATTTTTTTTTACCCGAGGTATCTATAATCCCTCAGGTGTCAGATATTAATAAGAAATTTAAACTCCATGTCAAGATCAGGAAGAACAAAAGTGCTGTGGAAAGCAACAGCATTAAAACGCTGAATGGTGACAGACAGGCGCTGAAACAAGAAGCTTGTTTCTCTTGCGTCGCCTGAAATTTGGCTCAAGAGACGACCCAGGTCGGCGAGAAATGCCTGTCCCTTGGCGTTAATTGGCCCCATTGTTTCAAAAGCCAATGGGACAAAGTGGTAGGTTTGCATCAAATGTGCATATTTTGTATTTTTCCTGGCTTCAGCCAGTTCCGCAGCGCCCCCCATCCGAATGGAGGTTGTGGCGAGATAAGAGGTGGCCACAGTATCTGCCACTGTAGCGTCCCAGGTCAAACAACGACCCGAGCGCCAGGGAATCAATGTAAGGCCGTCTGGTCTTTTAACATCCGACCTTGACAAACCAGGTGGTTCCTTAACTGCCGGAATGCCTGCCTGAACAAGGCCCCTGCAGATTAGGTCATTCAGGACCGCATGTCGGGCCTGACGACCAGGACCAAGACGGCACGAGAGGCCGTGCGATCCTTCAGCGGTCACAAGAGTGCCGCACGGGCAGCTGTGTGGATGACAAATGACGGTACCTAGACGGAGGCCAACCGCTATCCTAACCGCCTCGTCATCCAGCCTGAGACCGCATGTACTTATGGGTAAGGCAAACAGCCAGTCACCTGCATGAGGTGCTGAGACTGCTTTCAAACGAGCTATTATTATTATTTTTTTATTTTTTTTTATTTTATTTTTTTAAATTTTTTTTAAAAATTTATTTTACGCACATTTATTTTTTCAAAAGAAACTGAAAAGTCATACAGGCTAATGGAAATGCTATATTGTTCAACATTCATAGTCATTCAGTCCAATTATTATTATTATTTTTTATTTTTTTAAAATTTTTGTATTTTTTTTGCCCCGAGGTATTTATGATCCCTCAGGGACTTATTGCTAACTACAGTATAAAAACCAGTCCAGAATGACCCTACTCTTCGTTATCTTGATCCTCGAATGTGCCTCAAAATGCGATCGCGTTAAAACGTTGTATCGTTAAAGAGATACGTTGGTACAGGAAGGAGGTTTCTCGTGGGTCCCCCGTAACCATACTGAGCTTTTGTCCTAGGTCAGATAGAAAGACATGGCCTTCACTATTAATCGGTCCCATGGTCTCGAATGCAAGTGGGACAAAATAGTGCGTTGTGGAGATCTGGTGATATTTCTCGTGTTTGCGGGCCACCGCTCTTTCGGCCGCCGCTCCGACTGTCTGAGAGGTGTCTGGCAGATAAGACATGGCCATGGTGTCGGTAACCGTCACGTCCCAGACTAGGCATCGGCCCACCCGCCATGGAACCAAGGTTTGGCCATCGGGTCTTTTGCCGTCAGATTATTATTATTATTATTATTATTATTATTATTATTATTATTATTATTATTATTATTATTATTATTATTATTATTATTATTATTATTATTATTATTATTATTATTATTATTATTATTATTATTATTATTATGATACGACGACAGTTTGACCACTCTTATAAAGAACGTAACACACGACGTGTGACTGTCTTTTTCGGCCGACACGGTCTCATCTGCTGTAGAACGCTTCCTACTGTCGTTCCACGGCTCGTTTTGCCGGAATGTAAATCTCCTTCTCAGGTCGATCAGGGAGCGGTGGCAATGTTCCGGAGAGGCAGATGGCGTTCCCCTGTTGAAGAGCCACCGAAATCCGCTGGAATAAGTACGACGCTTCCATAGGGTCATGGGTAGCCGACGCAATTCTCTTCCCCAATTCAGAAATGAAATCCAGTCCTTCTTTACACCACGCGCCGCCGGTCTCCAAGGCGACCGCTACAAACGCGTGGGTACTGGTGATGGTGGAATACTTGATAGATTTTAACGCAGCTGCGCGTTCGGCGGCTTCGCCAGCTCCGATGGAAGTGTGTGGGAGGTGAGACAGGGCGAAAGTGTCGGGCACTGTCACATCCCATGCCAGGCATCGACCTCGTGACCAAGGAATGATCGAATGATTATTATTATTATTATTATTATTATTATTATTATTATTATTATTATTATTATTATTATTATTATTATTATTATTATTATTATTATTATTATTATTATTATTATTATTATTATTATTATTATTATTATTATTATTATTGTTGTTGTTGTTGTTGTTGTTGTTGTTGTTGTTGTTGTATTAAAATTATTAATTAATATTATATTATTAGTAGCAGTATTATTAGTATTATTATTATTACATCCAACTAGCCCAGTGGTTCTTAACCAGTGTTCGACCGAACCCCTGGGGTTCGGCGAGCCAGTGCCAGGGGTTCGGCAGAGGTCCTCTGAAATACACGTATATACATATTCAGTGAAAAGCTATCTGCTATTTTTTCAACTTTTATTTAATAAATTTTGTTTGAAACCTTATTAAATTAAAAGCTGTTCATCCTGTTAACCTTAGTTTTGTCTTACTGCACTAGTGCACTTCCCGATAATTAACACCCGCAGGCATCTTTCTGTGAAGTAATAAATTATAAGGTATTACTGATGAGATTAAATGTAATTTGTCGTTGTTTTTCAGCAGAAATAGCATCGCATGACGTACGCTAAAAGCAACTGTTACCATTTTCTTATATACTTATACCACAGAGTATGTCGAGCAAAAAAGAAAAATTATTGTTCAAACTTGAGGGGTTCGGTGAATGGTCATGGATTTCTCTTGGGGTTCAGCTCCCTTGAAAAGGTTAAGAACCACTGAACTAGCCTATCTAGCGTAATATTGGATGGTTTTCCTACTTTACGACACTTCTCGTTGCTCTCAGCTATGGTTAAAGACTATAATTGTGCTGCAACTACAACAAAGACGCCTAAAATTTACAACGGTTATTACGTCCTATTGTCTTCCATACAGTGGCAGACAGTGCAGTATGTCGATATGGATTTAAGAGTTCTTTGTTGTGGCGTACAAAAGCAATGAATCGATTCTGAGTCAACCTTCCATCATGGTTCACAAAGCACTTCGGTAATTAATCAGTCAACATTATATTATTTTATGTTCTATGATCAATTCTCTTACTAATCCACATTGCAGCACTCAATGATAGTGCATGCTGCTGCTGTCACTCTTGATTAGGCTTTGGCGTCTCGGGCATTTTTTGGTCGATTCCACTGTTCTAGGCTTTGGAATTCGATTCCCAGTTAAGTTCCTTTCTCTCCATTCCCATCTTCCATGGTAAGTTATTCCAAATCAGATGACGACGAACAATTAAAACCATTTTTTACTGCACAGAAGTGCTTTACAGCTGCATACATTCAGAACGGTCCGGTTTGTGCAGAACTGCACAATAAAATGTCCTATTGTATTGTATCTGACAATTTGTAAAGCGCTTCTCGCAGCAAAATCCTTTCATAAGCGCTCCCAGAGCGTGCAACCCGAGGGAAAAAGCAGGTTTTGAGACGAGAGAAAGATGACGAATGACTAATAGAGAGGATGGCAGAGCGAACTGAAGAAGGACTTCCATTCCATATGGAAGAACATATGCAGGGAATGATCTGTCGGTCCTGCTCTATGATTTTTTACTTTCTGTCATGCAGGCATTGCAGGGCTTAGTCTCCGCGGGCGAAATTATTCTGGCACAGATCCGTCGGGGGGTGGGTCTGTTTCGAAACAGTCTCCGAGGAGAGACATTTAGGGGAGTTTCTGTCACGCTACACCTGGCATAGGCCTACCTGCAGGGTACGTTTGGTTCAGTGTCGTATAGGTCAACGTACTCAGGGTGAAAATTGCCGGGGTTTGGGGGGTTTCAACCCCCCAGTCATGTTTAGAGTCCCATGTTAAAGTATGTTTTCACACCCAAATTCCAAGTGGATCATTGTCCAACCGCCCAAGTTATTCTTCCACAATTCTTGCACTGAACGTACTTACCGAGAACAATGGCGAGCGTTTTCGTTGCTTTCCTTTCTCGTCGGTTGGCGTTCTTCTCCTTCTCCTTCACCCTTCTCTTCTTCAACCGGAAGTTGAATCTCGTCACGAACTGCTTCTGCCCCACCGCCATCCCCGCCCCAACCGCCGCCACCGCCGCCATCGTCTGAGTATTCCTCCGTCGATCGTTACTCGAGTCCTCCACCTTCCTCGTCTCCCTCCCGTAAACGACCTTCGACCGCTGGACCGCCTGGACTGGACCCAGCAGCGGGGAAGGAGAAGGCGGCTCCTCTCCCTCTGGGGAGCAGTCCGTCGTCCGTGAAACCCTTACGTCCACAGGGGCAGCGTACCCACCACCACCACCACCGCAAGCCGCTTTGTACCGCGTCAGTCCGAGGGCATCGGCGCTGACTCCCTCTACCGCGGTGGCACTGTCCGTTGAAGCGTTCTCATCTTGTCGGGAGGTGGCCCTGCTCGTTGGGGGTTGGGTTCTCGTGGGGGTCATCTCAAACTCCGCTTCGTCGGTGGTCGACAGTCGAGCGTTGTGGTTTATGAAGGACGTCGTCTCTTCGGCGATGACGGGAGATGTGGCCGGCACGAAAGCGACGCGGACCGATCGGGTCGGTAACAGCTCCGTCTGGGTATCCTCCGTCGCCTCACCTTCCGACGTGGTCACCCTAACCCCCGTCGTCGCCCCAGTCGGAATACCCTGCCCAACCTGATGATGGTGGTGGTGGTGTTGCGTGACCGTCACCGACGTGTTCTCAATGACGCGAGACGGTTTCGCTCCACCCCCACCACGGTACTTGATCTTCCGTGCGCGCTGGCGTATGGCGTGGAATATCCTCCAGTAGAGCAGAATCATGACGATGCACGGGATGTAGAAGGATCCCATCGATGAATAGATGAGGAAGTCGGAGTTGTAGAAGATGCAGAGGGTTGGGGTCTGAGCCCGGCGCTCCGTGTAGTTCATTCCGAGCGCTATCGGAGACGAGATGGTGATCGAGACGACCCAAGTGAGGCAGAGCATCCCGTAGACTCGGTTCGAGTTCTTGTGCTTGGCGTACTTGATCGGTTGAGTTACGGCGATGAACCTGTTGATGATGTTATGGTTGTGTTATTTGTAAGTGTGCTTCTATAGATTTATTCATTCGTTCGTTCATTCATTCATTCATTCATTCATTCATTCATTCATTCATTCGTTCGTTCATTCATTCGTTCGTTCATACATTCATTTATTCGTTCGTTCATTCATTCGTTCGTTCATTCATTCATTCGTTCGTTCTTTCATTCGTTCGTTCATTCAGTCGTTCGTTCATTTGTTCATTCATTCATTCATTTACTCATTCGTTCGTTCATTCATTCGTTCATTCATTCGTTCGTTCATTCATTCGTTCGTTCATTTATTTATTCATTCATTCATTCGTTCGTTCATTCGTTCGTTCATTCAGTCGTTCGTTCATTCGTTCATTCATTCATTCGTTCGTTCATTCATTCGTTCATTCATTCGTTCGTTCATTCATTCATTCACCCATCCATGCATTCATTCGTTTTTTCATCCATTCATTCGTTCGCTCATTCATTCATTCGTTCATTCGTTCGTTAAGAATAGAATAATTACGGTACAGCATGTAGGCCTACAATAACGAAAAATTGAAATATGCAATTCAATAAACATAAGCTTAGTAGGTCTATACAACTACATAATAGACAATTAGACATGTTATTAACTATAATGTATAAGCTTACAGGAGAGAAAGGCTAGACAGGAAGAAAGTATTGTCGCTTGAATAGTTGTGTCACCTGGATTACTTTTTTTTGTCTCACCTGTCTATGCTGATGGCAGTGAGGTTGAGAATGGACGCTGTGCAGCACATGACATCGAACGCTACCCACGTGTCACAGAAAGCATCACCCAACAACCAAACTGAGTTATTCACCTGCAATTATAGGACAACAATGTCAACGCTTTTCGCAGATTTATCAATGCACAAAGCACGAAGACACCTGGAATAACTTGCGCTGAGTCAGTTAAATATTACATAAATATGATAATAGCCTAATATTTTCGTTTATTCGACAATGGGGTTGACAGAACGCAGTCGGCTACAGTAGGCTATACATTTATGCAGTTTAAACAATTCACAAGAACGCAGATCACAGAATACACAACATTTAATCTTATAACTATTATACTAACAGAACAGACAGCCTGCAATAATAGCCTAAGCGGCGCTATTATATAGCAGCCCAACGAGGCTCAAACTCGTTACCTCTTGCTCTCTACGCCAGCGTGTTATTCATTACTCTATACCGGGCCCTTATTAGCCTATTACCATTAGTAAGAAATAATTAATCATGTTAAAATACTATTAGGCGTAATCAGTCTGTTTGATTAATTAATTATTTATTTTATTTCATTAAGGCGCTATAATATTAATATTATGCTTTGCTCGACTATAATGCACGCCGGATAGACGACGCGACCTGTGGCAGCCTTCATTAATCCGCTGCGGGACAAGAACGCTGGCAATATAGACGTGCATGCTGCGCATGTCCGGACATATTTTTTCTCCATTTCTTGACGTCGCGTATTTGATCTTCTCATTATCTGCCGGATATTGGGAGATTCGAAGAAATCTGCGGCAAATCTCGTCGAAGAAATCGCGAAACGAATGGCATATTATTATCATTTAATATTCAACAGAAAGGACAGCTTAGCATTAGAAGGGCTTAATGAAACGCAGAAAGACGGCAAAGCAAACGCCATTTTGTAAGCGGTCGCCATTTTGAGCCTTACGTAAATAAGGCCAACTGCGCGTGCGCGTTGGTCTAATTTAAACATTGCGACGGATTTATTAATTTTATTCTAATTAGTAATTTAATTAATGTATGTATTTTTGTATAGTTGCATCTCTTCAAGATGTTCCAGTATCTTTATTGCTCCCTTTCTCTGTCTTTTTGCCTAAAATGATCTGCTTGCAAGGCTAGAGAGGTTTTTTGCCGAATCTGTGTCTTATTTCTTTAATGACTTGAGCAAATGTCTCTCTGTCTGTATCTAACTCTCTCTTTCTTTTTCGGACGATCTTGTATGCTACACGACTTCTTAGCATAGGTGTGTCATGAAATGGCGATATATAAATTTACAATTACTATTCATATTGAGCTTTTAGACCTATTTTTCTGGCAACCTGTGGGTGCGCGTGCTTGCCTACCTGTCTATGTGTATTATATATATATATAGCGGGTTTCTTTTGTGCCTGTCTGTGTGTCTGATTGTCTGTATGTCTGTCTGCCTATCTGTCCGCGTCTCGTGTAGAAGCATTAATTTTGCGACTGTGGTATAAAGCGTGTCACAGTCCGTCGCAGATCCAGGCCTTCAGGCAGAACCATCTATTATAAGGATAAACCATTGAAGCGGACGGAAGAGGAGGAGGATGAGGAAAGGGCAAAGGAGAATGAGAAGTAGAGGAGAGGGAAGACAGTGGCACGGAAGAAGAGAAGGAGGAAGAAGAAAAGGAGGAGGAAAAGGAGGAGGAGGAAAGGGAAAAGGAGAATGAGAAGTAGGAGACGTGGAGAGGGAAGACAGTGGGGCGGAAAAGGAGAAGTAGGAGGAGGAGGAGGAGGAGGAGGAGGATTTCATTGTTTTCTGTTAAGACGTTTTTCACTTAATGTCTCTGGTCGTTGTTTGTCTTGACGGATAATTCCTGCGAACGACGGTCGACTCGACGTCTAATACATCGTCGTAAAGTTAAGCCAATATTCGGTTTCTGCAGCCAAAAAAACAACCAGCCAGTTAATAGGCTAAGCCAGCCATTTGACCAGTCAAGCGGCCAGTTAACCATCCAAAAGCCAGCTAGCTAGTCAACCAGCCATATGGCATATTAGCCATCCAATCGGTCGGCTAGTTAGTCAACCAGTTAATGGAACCAGTTAGCCATCCAATCGAACAGCCAGCTAGTCAACCAGCAAAGGGCCAGTTAGCCATCTAATCGGTCAGCTAGTTAGTCAACGAGCCATGGGGCCAGATTGCAAGAGTGAAATAAGGATACGAATAGCAAAGGGAACAGCGGTGTTAAAAGCAATGGAGAAAATTTGGAAAAGCAGAGCAATCAGTATAAAAACAAAGTTGGAGGTATTAAAGACATGTGTTTTCAGCAGCATGTTGTATGCTTGCGAGACATGGGTACTAACGAAAGATTCACAAAGAAGAGTGTTGGCATTTGAGAGAAAATGCTACAGGAAAATCTTGAGGATAGGATGGACACAGAAGATCAACAATGAGGAAGTATACAAGAGGGTTGATATGACTGAGAATCTGATGCAGAAGATCATCCAACGAAAACTGAAATTGTTCGGACATATCTGCAGAATGAAAGACGATAGAAAGATCAAGACTCTGGTGTTTGGAATAATGGAGGGCAACAACAAAAGAGGAAGGCCGCATCGAGAATGGACTGATGACATTGTAGATTGGTGTGGAGAAGACTTACAGCACCTGGGGCACGCGGCCCAGGACAGACTCGAGTGGAGAAACATTGTGAAGAAGGCGTCGGACACCTACGGGCATTGAGCCCACGGTTGTTGATGATGATGATGATGATGATGGGGCCAGTTAGCCATCCAATCGGCCAGCTAGTTAGCCAACCAGCTATGGGGCCAGTTAGCCAGCCATCCAATAAGCCAGCTAGTTAGTTAATCAGCCATGGGGCCAGTTAGCCATCCAATCGGCCAGCTAGTTAGCCAACCAGCCATGGGGCTAGTTAGCCATACAATAAGCCAGCTAGTTAGTTAATCAGCCATGGGGCCAGTTAGCCATCCAATCGGCCAGCTAGTTAGCCAACCAGCCATGGGGCTAGTTAGCCATCCAATAAGCCAGCTAGTTAGTTCATCAGCCATGGGGCCAGTGGGTCCGATCAGTTAGCCAACCAGTCAGCCAGTCATTCGATCAGACAGCCAGTTACACTCAGGCAAGACATTAAGCTAGTCAGTGAGCCAATTAATCACACAGTCAGCTAGCCAGTCAACAACCCAGTTAGGCAGCGAGTGAGCCATTTAGCCAGTCAGCCACTCAATAAGGCAGCCAATTGGTCAGTTAGCCGTTTAGCCAATAGCCATCAGTCTTTACATGTATGTCCGCCTGTGGTTGTGCGCTTTGAACTGTGTGTATAAATCAGGACTGTTTTAAAGGAATTTTTAGTACTGCACAACCCCTTCTTTCCTTTCCCATCCTCCATGGTAAATTACTTCCAATCGGAAGACCACGACCTTTCTTGCTATTTTTAGCTGTACAGAAGTGCTTCTACAACTGCACAAATCCATTTATAAATGTACATATTGTGTACAACTGCACGCTAAAAAAGCCCTGGTATAAATTATGTGTAGGCTATGTGGACATTGTTAGGCCTACGTGTACGCTCGTAGCGTAGCGAGCGTTCACTCACATGCTATCCTTGTCTATGGCTTACGTGACTTATCTCAGGTGTAGACCTGGACACGGTCCTTTGGTCTTGCACGTGAGAGGGAAAGGTGTGGCGAGTTGGCGCCACAAGTCACGTGGGTTAGCACGAGCTATCGTGGAAAGGTTGGACGATAGAGCTTTCAGTTTTCTTCGCCTCGTTGGTGGGACTGGTCGAGTCTTGGTCGCCTCGTTGGTAGGACTCGTTTGATGTTGTTCCTGAGACGTCTGCCCTGACGTTCAGAAGCTGTCGTTCAGCTTGTCCGGAGTTCGGTTCGTATTGAATGTTGGTTCGGTTCTGCTGTGCTGTCGTATGCCTACAGCTGTCGAGGTATTTCAAGGACTCTGTATTTAAGTAAGTGATGTAGCCTAAATATTGCTCATGTTAAAAGATGAAAATGAATAATTTTGGGACCTTGCGAGATTTCTCCTTATAGATACCAGGGGCGGATCCAGGATTTCTGGTTAGGGGGGGCGTAAATACTACCAATCCAATCCCGTAAATATATATATATATAATATATATGAAATTAGATCACGCAAACCTATAATGATCCTTTTTATAGAAAATGTTATGGAACTGTAAAAAATATATAGTTTTTCATATAAAACCACTGGTCTCCACTGAAGGATAATTAAGTGTCACAATCATGGAAGTGGATTAAGCAGTGTCATTCTCCTTGGATGCTTTCTGGCGTAGGCATTGATAATGTCATCAATGTCTAACTTTATGTCCTTGTCCCAATGTTGATGCACCTCATCCATGGACCGCACGCCACTGAGCGTTACGAGAATGATTATATGAGTAGGCCAGTGCTTAAAGTGTAAAAAGAAGAAGTGCCAGGACGCTGTATTGTAATTGGTCGTCAATGGCGGCGCGGAAGGCGCGAAGTTGCGAGTGCCGAAGGCACGAAGCCCGTCGCGACTAGGGGGTCTGGGGGAGCGGAGCCCCAGCGACCGGCGCATTTTTGGCTGTGTCGACCTCAAATGGAGCCATTTTAGGCTCTTGTTTGCCAGCAATTTGAGAACGATAAAGTCGCGAAAACTTCAAGAATAAGTCGTTTTTTAGTGTCGCAAGCTACCAGGATAACAATAAAAATCCAAATGTTATTGTAAAAGAGAAAGGTTTTGTTTTGTCTTTACCGTAAGCTGCCCCAGCGGGGTCTGGGGCGGAGCCCCAGCGACCAGCGCATTTATGGCTGTGTCGACCTCAAATGGAGCCATTTTTAGGCAGTCATGGCCGGTCGTCCGTAACTGCATGGACGCCGTCCATGCAATCATGGACGACCGTCCTGGCAGTGCTGGCCATATAAGTCATAGGACGGCGTCCTGCCTCGAAAATAAGGGCCAGGACGCCGTCCATGACCGTCCCTGCCACACTTTAAGCCCTGTAGTAGACCTAGTTCTATATCATTGATTTGCTTTTGTCCATAATATCGGCAGCTGAACGCTTTCGGCAGCTATAATCAGCACGACGAATTTCAAAATTATAATGATAATCATATGCCATCTTTTGAGATTTAGGCCTAAGATAGGCTGATGTCTTAGCCTACCAACGGCAGTCGGCTTGATCGCGAATGATAAAACTGCTTGTTAAGCCGTTTTGACGGCGGACCACTCCAACAAATTTTTTAATTGACCAATTTCTATTTACGTAAATTTTGTCTGTACATGAACTTTTTGAATGACGTCACGGCAAAAGTCATTGGTCACGTGGGTAACGTCTGCTAGCAACTCAGGTAAGTAGGTAAGAGAGCTCCGGTAAGAGAGCTCCATTCTGCCGGTCCAGCTACTTCAAACATCCTATTTCCAAATTGCAATTATATTAGTTTTAGGTCAGTTCGGCAGGTTTAGGGGGGGCGTACGCCGGCTCCGCCCCCCTCTGAATCCGCGCCTGGATACGACGCTAACAACATGCGCAATTGCGCATGCGTAGGCCTACTTCGTTTGCGCGCGTTTATTATTGTCTTTTCGTTGAAACCTCGGCTGTTTTCTATAGAATTTGACACGCTGAATGTAGACCTAGTGCTGTCCTCGGAATAAAATAATAATAATAATAATATAAAAAAAACTGTAGGATATCATTCATGACGAATTACAGAAAGTTCCGTTTCTTTCACCACCAGCATTCCATTCCTTAAACCGGGAGCCCAGCAATTCCACATTATTGTTTGATAAATTTAAGTCCGGTGACTTGGTCATTAAGTTGAGTAATCATCAATCAAATAAGGCTTAGAATATAGGGAACGGCTGCAGAACAGTTTCATCAATAGAGTCTGTTGGCAACTGTTGCAGATGGTCAAAATAGCCAGCTAGGGAAATCTCTGTTGCTCAGTGTTGTCGGCAGTTCAAATGTGTGTGTGTGTTGTGTGTGTGTGTGTGTGTGTTGTGTGCGTGTTGTGTGTGTTGTGTGTGGTGTGTGTGTGTTGTGTTTGTGTGTTGTGTGTGTGTTGTGTGTGTGTGTGTGTGTGTGTGTTGTGTTTGTGTATGTGGTGTGTTGTGTGTGGTGTGTGTGTGTTGTGTGTGTGCAAGGCCGTAGCCAGAATTTGATTTGGGGTGGGGTGTTTACGAACCTTTTTCTGCCAAATATTCTGGCGACGTTTTTAGTCGTAAAAATTTCGGATGACCTTTTTTAGACATCACATGCTTTTCATATGATTTTTCGCCCGAACTCCGTTCAGAGCAATATAATGTCATGCTTGTGTCTTCTAAAATCGCGATCTTCTGCGGATTCTGGGTGGCCAATACATTGCACACTGTGGTTCTTACATTATGTGCTAGTAAATGCAGTGTAGCCTATTATTTTATACATATTCATTTCGGAGGGTGTTCAAACACCCAAAACACCCCATCCCTAGCTACGGCCTTGGTGTGTCGTGTGTGCCTGTGTGTGTGTCTGCCTTCATGTATCCATTTCTACAGCATTCTGTTTCTGCCTCTGTTTAGATCATGTCTATGCACGTTTCTGTTTCTGTATAGGCAGAAAAAAACTTCTTGACGGTTTGAATATTTAGACTTCTACGCTGTGTGGTATCCTCGACAAAGAGGAACACTACATCGCATGAGAAAACATTCGTATTCATCGACCTGATGGGAGCATTAGGTAGAAAATGCGGCCTACATATTATGGAAACATAGAATTTCAAAGCATTTAGGCTTACAATAATAATAATAATAATAGTAGCCATTATATACCATATTCTATACCTTCAGCGACGTTTTAGATCAATGAATATTTTATTGCATGTTTCTTATTTTGACTTCCTCTGTCAGGCTTTCACATCGTTCCTTGCTCAAGCGGAAAGTTCGTGTGTATACATTTCACGAAGATCACCATTTTGCTGTCTGCTCCCGAACTGTTTATTATTTTGATAAGCAATAATTATCCGCTACGTTGAACGTGTACAGCGAATGCCAGTCACACAATGCATGTGATGTACATGTATATCCTAATATTAGGAGAGACAATGGCAATCGAAGACTATGCTGCCATGACTAGACAATAGGTCCGTCTATCCCCTTCTCAATCCGTTGTTCACGTTGCTGCTCGATTGATAACTCGCATGCCTTCTTGAAATTACTCTCATAATTTTATATCGTATCTTTTATGGTCAGCCAACTACACTGGCGAAAGGGTCTAAGGTCCTTGCTCGGGTCCTTAAGTTCGAAATTGGCATTGAACCGATATATCTCAGAGATCACATTCGTTTTCTCCTCTTTCTGCATTTTCTCATGGACCCCTCGGTTCTCTGAAGACTGTGGAGTCTTGTGGACAGTGTTCTCTCCTTAAATAAACATATAACTATTGCATGTCTCTCTATCTCTCCTTTTTTGTTTGCCTATGAAATAGCCTATAGGGGTTTAGTGGTCCTCTGCCATCCTTGGACCCTCCCTAAATAAACATATCACTAGTACATGTCTGTCTGTCTGTCTGTCTGTCTGTCTGTCTGTCTGTCTGTCTGTCTGTCTGTCTGTCTCTCTCCCTATCTCTATCTCTCTTTTAAATACTATTTTCTCACGGGGTTCTCGCATTGGGAAGTGGGAACGCTACCTAAATATGTAATATTTAGGTAGACTCTGAACCTACAATATTAGGCTATAGAATTCCAGAGCAACGCCGGGTACCCCAGCTAGTAGTACTATATGGTCAATAGATGGTCAACGGCTATGAGCGATGCTATAGAATTAATTAATAATCACATTACACTGCATTACATTACATTACAAATGAGGACATACCATCACTTGCACTGCCACTGGGACCAGCAATGGACATGACAAATAACCAGGGCGGACAATCATGATAATCATAATTTATCCGTACCCATCTCCACCCAATGACTTTCGTCATGATGACAACGACGACGACGATGATGATGACGAATAAGCCATCGTGTTGTGCATGCAACGCAACTCTTAAGATCGTCTCTAAGCTTTCAACGATCGCAAAACAAAGATGGATTCGTTTTCTGCGACAAAATTCCCTGAGGATCCATTCGCGGCAGAATTCATGTGTGTGATCAGACGATGCGACTATTAATACATCTCCTCGTCATTTGCCTCGTCTTATACTGCAAAATATTATCGGTCTATGTTTGCGAGTAAAGTGTTGGGTATACCGTACCTTTAAAGGAGATATACATACATACTCTGAACCTACAATATTAAAGAATTCCCGAGCAACGCCGGGTACCCCAGCTAGTAGTACTACACTCTCAGAAGAGTTCAGGTAACATATCTGAAATTTCAGGCAACTGGCCTGAACTGGTTCAGGTCCAGATGAGACGGTTGAACTTTCAGGTAAGATGCCTGAAGTTCAGGAATTTCGATGAACCAGTTCAGGTCCAAATGGGACGGTCGAATATTCAGGCACCATGCCTGAAGTTCAGGAATATCTCTGAACCAGTTCAGGTCCAAATGGGACGGTCGAATATTCAGGCACCATGCCTGAAGTTCAGGAATTTCCCTAAACCAGTTCAGGTCCAAATGGGACGGTCGAATATTCAGGCACATTGCCTGAAGTTCAGGAATTTCTCTGAACCAGTTCAGGTCCAAATGGGACGGTCGAATATTCAGGCACATTGCCTGAAGTTCAGGAATTTCTCTGAACCAGTTCAGGTCCAAATGGGACGGTCGAATATTCAGGCACCATGCCTGAAGTTCAGGAATTTCTCTGAACCAGTTCAGGTCCAAATGGGACGGTCGAATATTCAGGCACCATGCCTGAAGTTCAGGAATTTCCCTGAACCAGTTCAGGTCCAAATGGGACGGTCGAATATTCAGGCACATTGCCTGAAGTTCAGGAATTTCTCTGAACCAGTTCAGGTCCAAATGGGACGGTCGAATATTCAGGCACATTGCCTGAAGTTCAGGAATTTCTCTGAACCAGTTCAGGTCCAAATGGGACAGTCAAATATTCAGGCACATTGCCTGAAGTTCAGGAATTTCTCTGAACCAGTTCAGGTCCAAATGGGACGGTCGAATATTCAGGCACATTGCCTGAAGTTCAGGAATTTCTCTGAACCAGTTCAGGTCCAAATGGGACGGTCGAATATTCAGGCACATTGCCTGAAGTTCAGGAATTTCTCTGAACCAGTTCAGGTCCAAATGGGACAGTCAAATATTCAGGCACATTGCCTGAAGTTCAGGAATTTCTCTGCACCAGTTCAGGTCCAAATGGGACGGTCGAATATTCAGGCACATTGCCTGAACTTCAGAAATTTCCCTGAACCAGTTCAGGTCCAAATGGGACGGTCGAATATTCAGGCACATTGCCTGAAGCTCATGAATTTCCCTGAACCAGTTCAGGTGCAAATGGGACGGTAGAATATTCGGGCACCATGCCTGAAGTTCAGGAATTTTCCTGAACCAGTTCAGATCCAAATGGGACGTTCAAATGTTCAGGCGCCATGTCTGAAGTTCAGGAATCTCCCTGAACCAGTTCAGGTCCAAATGGGACGGTCGAATATTCAGGCACCATGCCTGAAGTTCAAGAATCTCCATGAACTAGTTCAGGTCCAAATGAGACAGTCAAATGTTGAGTTCCACGCCTGAAACTCAGGAAAAATCCACCATCTGTTCAGGCTTTGATTCTTACCAGAACAGATATGAGATTTTCCCGAACTTCAGACATGGTACCTAAACATTAGACCGTTTCAAATGGACCTGAACTTGTTCAGACGGCCTGAACTAGTTCAGGTGGAAATCCTGACAAGTTTCACCTTAAAAGTCATAGGCAGAGATTACTTGACTCACAACTGTAAACATCTACCAAAGTGACTCAGATAATGTTACATTTAATGAAATTGGTCTCAGAATTCCCATAATTATTGTCAACTACAAATAGGACAAGGAACCAAGAGCAGAAATTAATCAGTCATATTATTACAGACATTAAAACGCTTAATAAAAAGCATTAAGACTAACTGCCAAATATTTCACAATTCATTTTACCTCATGTTATAAAA